>JAPYYZ010005846.1:0-11529 GCA_030522705.1 Eretmocerus eremicus | reverse complement strand
TCTTCGAATCCCGCTATGTATGGTACACTTGTCCTCATACTTCCTGTCGAATCGTATAATCTCGCGCAACCTGAAACAACATCGCATGAATGCCGGACAGCACGCTCCGTAATGTTTTAAATTTTGCCGAGAGCCATCTGATAAGGGCCGGTTGTTCTTTCTCCCGATGAAGTCTCACCAGAGTCACAGTTCTCAGTCGAACTGTGACGTTCGTCGCGATTGCATCTATCATTTACGCGAGCCAGTGCAATGGCGAAACAAAAGACGCCAAAGAAGCTCTCAAGAAAGGAAACTTTGTACGACAAGTCTTTCAATTTCTATCGAAAACGTTATAATTATACATACTCATACATAGATATTATTGTCATATGTATTCACGTGCTAGTCCCATGTGGTAGAAGTCTGAACCAATTCCAATTCGACCTTTCAAGACAAAAAATGCTCATTCAACAGTAAAACACTAGAAAATCATCCCTCCGAGCATGGCTGAAAAAATCATATGACATTCAGGGGGTGGGTGGGTGGTCGAAGGGAATGTCAGATTACATCAGATGACGTGAGTGGGTGGTCAAAAATTGCGCAAAACAGCGTCATATGGTTTATGGACAGCCTCGAATCACTGTCAACCAGTGAAGTCGAGTTTACCATTCCGTAGGAACGTCCGCTAATTGGGCAGCGGCTGTAGGGTCACTAGAATTGGGCCTAGACACCCAGGGTCCGCCATATTCAGTGCAGCAATACACACAGGTCAAGAGTGTGTGAGTCGCCCTTTCCACCATGGACCCTCCGATATATTCCTCATAGGATGCATTGAATATGGCGGAACCTGTCCGTCAAATTCACCTTCTTGTCGAGACCTACTATTCTAGTGGCCTTGAGCGGGTGCAAACTGAAGCGCTGCCAGGCGAGCGAACTTCTTCAGCTTCGGGTTGGCCCTGCAGGTCTCGCTGATACTCGGCCTCCGAGCGTGGAGCGTAGACCTTGGAGCGGGTGTCACGCGGATTGGTGCGCTCCATTGACCACACGGGACGTGATCTTTGATCGCACGGTGCATTTGACGGGTCAATGATTTTACCGTAGCAAATGGCTCGACGTACCTAAAGTATTGCGTTGACTAGCACAGACTCGAAATAGAATCAGAAGAGTTTACAGGGTTGTCGTCGGGACGGAAACGGAAGTTGGAACGCGAATAATGCGAATAGCTCCCAATAACATTTACAACTCAGAAACCGGAGTGCCGAACACAAATACCACACACACATGATCACCCATGACTATTCGAGGTCGCGGCACTTGCGGAGATCGCGGCACCGTCGGCGGACGACGAGAGCACGAGCCGTCGGCGAGGGCAGGGCAGCAGCGAGGTAGCGTGGCGATATCACGTCGGAAGAGACTAGATATCAAAGGCTCGGATGAGCGGATATGTAAAGCAAAAACGAAGTGTTGGTGTCGTAGCTGATTGCCGTGATGCTCAATTTTATCATGTGTAACCGTGTATTGCATCACGTGATGCTTAATAGGGTCACGCATGACCGTTAAATGCATCATGAATTGTTTAGTTGCACCACGCGTGATCGTTGAATGCATCACTAATTGCTCAATTGCATCATGTGTAACCGTGTATTGCATCACGTGATGCTTAATAGGATCACGCGTGACTGCTCATTGCATCACGCTGGACCGTTAAGTGCATCATGAATTGTTTAATTGCACCACGCGTGATCGTTGAATGCATCACGAGTTGCTTAGTTACATCATGCGTGATCGTTCATTGCGTCACGTGATGCCTAATTGGTGGCTGCTAATTGCATCACACGTGACCGTTAATTGCATCGCGAGATGCTAAGTTGCATTCCGCGTGACCCTTAACTGGATCACGAGATGCTTACTTGCACCACGCGTCACCGTTAACTGCTTCACGTGACCCCTAATTGCGTCATGTCATGGATATTCTAATCACGGTGTGTATTTCGGTAGACTGATGTGTTTTCTATAGTCACGCGGGACAAATTCTGAAAATGTCATAATAAATATGGTCACGTGATGTGAATGCTAGCCACGGCGATCGCTCGTTTGAGTGAGACTCGAAAATGAGTTAAATCGATTGGACAATATTGATACTAGTACTGTGCGTACGTCAATATACGCTTCCTCTTTTAATCACTCTTTGATTGGCTACATATTTTTGCTAGGCGCAGATGTCAATTGAGCCACTATTCAACTGGAGATATATGCGGATGGCTCCGGAATGGAACGGAACAAATAATTATACGGTTTTCCAGAAGGGGGCTTTTCGGGACCTCAGAGTGTTGGATTATCCCACAGAATCATTTCAACAGCATTACATCTATGATTAATCCATCTGTATAATCCCGAAAGATTTTTTTTGAAAGATGGTGAACGACCCGAGTAGCTTTTGGAATACTGACTCGGTTTTTCCAAAAAGCGAAATATAATCATACACCGTTGTGATCCGCATCCGTAACATCCCAAGTTATCGAATCATCAATGTTTGATTCCATGTTGAGGTTTCACAAATTCACAATGGAACCATCCCTTCGAATACAGATAAAAAGACCTCTTATATACGTCTCATTATTTTATCTATTGTTTTTCTTTCAACCGATAACAACTTATTTGGCTTCAAAAATGATGACATTTCCAACCAATCTGCATTTCATAATGATTTATTCGGGTTTATGAATACAATCAGAGAGTCGCGCAAGAGGAACATTGCAAGATGATCAATTTTTTCAATATTTTATACAAAACTGTCGACTCTGTGGCACACATAATTCACAAGTAGCTCGATAAATTACGGTACGTAAAATTCTTTATATTTTCTAGTTAAGATACTTGTTTTTAGTAAGATTATGAGTAGAAAAGCCACCACGGCCATAAAAAAGCTCAATTTTGACCTTGTAACATTTCCAACCCCGGAAAGGAACTAGTTTCGGTAGAACTGACGATATACGTAAGAGACTCATCTTGTGAGATTTACAGTTGATGATGATCTTTATCATCAAGAGTTAAAGTATATTCAAACAAATTAAAAATTCTAATTATTCATTAACAAACTGAATGTAATCTCATCGAAGATCACTTCCGCTACGCAGGAAAGTGCCAATCACGTGATTTTGAATTATACTTCAAATATTGCCGACTCTTCAATTGATAAAAGTTGAATGTTCGCGATTTCTTGAAACCTGGTTCTCCGTTATAACAGACGGTATGATAGTAGATTTGAAAGTAGAATACCATATCCTAACGACTGCTTTTTCAGAAGAGTGTTTCATTTAGCCCAGTCCAGAAGTGGTAGATTCCACCATGCATGCACAAATGATTGCAATCGTGTGGTTTATTTTTTTGTTTGACAAGCAAATTCGATGTGGTCAACTCAATTTTACATCTGATGAAATGTAGGTGAAATGAGAAGATTGTACAATTTGAATAGTTCATGAGAATATTCTTTGCTCCTTCAAGATGCATGCTGGATTCCTCAACATCGTACGATGGTGATGCATCCAGTATGACCGACAGAATACCAAACATTTTTGAATAATATCCACGCCATTGCACAGTTTATGAAACGGAATTTGTATGGGTCTGGTGAGGATGAAAAAATTGCACATTCAGAATTTCTGTCGAACTAAGGACTGTTCTTCATTCCCTTCCATGTAGAAGTTTCAAGATGAAAAATTTCTTGTATTAGGCATATTGTTCCCTCGAAAGTAGGTCTTTCTTCGAAAAATGAATGATTTCGAGTGTATCATCAATCGTCATGCCATGAAATCCATTGAAATATATTTTTTGATTCTTATCCCTGCAATTTTTGGTTCAGCCAACCACCAAATTTCAGCGATATTGTTCAGGCGTACATTCAACAAGTGCCCCAGTTGATGAAAGATCTAGGATTTGATCCAGCCGCACTGCCTGACGCAAAGAGGAGTATAGAGGTAAATCACGAATGCTCGTATTGTTTAATGTATTAGCAGAGAAACCAAGATCAATATCATTTCATACACTCCAAGATTCATAGTCAAAAGATGGCCGAGAGTAGATTCTATGTGGAGGTTTATTTTATCATGATGCATGCAGGAAAGCAAAGAGGGATGTCGAATCGCTCCATGTTTGTTCAGATGAAATCAATGAAACGGCTTGTAGACTGAGAATAAAGTAATGCTACATAGAAAAGCTACATGCGCCTCTTAAAGCCTTCCAGTTTCTTTGAATAATTTTATCATGCTCTGGATGTATTTTTATTCCAAATATTCTCCATGTAATGTATTCCATGCTACAGGGTTATTGGTTTACTTTGGGCTCCGACATCGAATTTGATCTCTGGAACGGCACAACGTGTGGCTTATCAAATTTTAGGAAAATTGGAACATTTTCCGTCGAACCTCAGGATAATAAAACATACGTGTCGGGAAAATTATTATTCCCTCAATTAAAAACGCATGGCACGGCTTGGGCTCGCACTTTTCTCAAGGACATGTCCAAGACCGTTGATACGACTCTGCAGAATGTTACGGTGAAAGTGAATATAACTGTCAGTTCCATTCCACCAATACAATTAATCAAGATGGATTCAAATATTATCGGCATTGGGTGAGTAAATCTCGTCAAAATGAATTTTCAATTAGATGAAAAAATTTCGGCTCTTCGCGAGGTTTTTTCATGCAACCACATTAAGTGGAATGATATCATAGATTATCTGAAGAATTTTTTATTGTCATGGATTTCTCAGGAGCATGGACATAAATCTCAACGATGAGTCCGATTCAATGATACTCAAGTATTTCACTGATGTGATCAGGCCTCGGTTTATGGTAATGATGCCAGGGATCGTTCACGAGTCATCGGATGGGGTTTCTAGAAATGCTATGTTAGAAGTCAATAAAATTCTGCCGGACCTGCACGAAAAGATTGTACAGGATGTGAACAAGAACAAAGTTGGCTGAAGTTGAAGCCAGACAACAGTTATCACCGCAACAAGCACTTCAAAGATGATCAAGCGTATCGAAGGACTCGATGATTATACATATTTTAAATATACTCGTCAATATAATGAGATATCATTGTAACTCAATGTACCGATAGTATAATGTCTCGATGAGATGATGAAACGCGAGAATATCGTAAATTGTAGGAATCCTAGCCTTCATCATACATAACCATCAAACACTTGCAAGGTTGGCATCTTTGGGGAAATTTTTCAGCTGGAACTTTTGAAATCGTTTCCTTCGAGGCCTGAGCGTAACTTTTGACGCCGGCTAATGCGTGTGCACCTCCCATGTCGAAGGATGAGATCCATGCAAACGTGCATGCCAAAAAAGCGTGTTAAGGTGCGTGCCGCAATGAAGGGACGTCTGCGGCTTGCACAAAGTTTCTGCTCGGGCCATTAGTCACCAAAAGACGATATCCAAAGCCGTTAATGCCAATGCTCGAGCATTTTTGAGGTACAGTCTGTAACAACAGCTCGCTCGAAGGAGCGTTGTGAAAATGGCTCGAAAATCTACGCATAAGGTGTGTTTCGAACGATTTATGAACGAGCAGCAATGATCCTTTTCAACAAGAATGGTTATCGGTTCATACCGCAAAATGGCAAAGTTTTTTGGACATGATTTTGACCGATTGCGTATAGAAAAATTAGGCTTTCTCTTCAGCTCATTATCAAGCTATTTTCAAACCCTTCAAAAGACGATTACATCCAACGTGCAAAGGGTCATTTTGAGCCAAGTTATTTGAAATGATTTTCTCAAAAAATTGAATCATTGAATTTAATGAATTTCGATGTACTACACGCCGTAAAAGTTCTCCACAAGAAATCAGAAAATACGAAAAAGTGAGAAAAAAGACTTTTTGAATTTCGATGACATTATGAAGCCTAGACTTTCGCAATGATATCTCGTTATAATCCTAAAGGATTTCTTGTGTAAATCCGACAAGAATCCGGTTAAGGTTCCTGCGAGGTCTCATCACAAAGCGTCTACATTAGCCAGGTAGATCCCTACCGGATATCCCCACTGGATTCCCATGCGGGGCAGGATAGCCCCATTGGAATCCCATGAATGTCCTTGAAAATTTCTGTACGGAAAAAAGTAAACGCTATCGAAATCTGAATCGTTATATGAGTCAATATTTCACTAGATTTGTACGGGTACGAAACGTGATAAATAACGAAATGACAAGAATCTATAGGTTTGCATCTTTCAAGAATAAAATCCGAAGAAGCATTCTCGCGATGAGATTAGATGAACAAACAGGATGCTAGAGGAGACTGTACAACAATGAACTGAATTAACTGTCCAAGATCTCTAGCATAACTAGAATAATCAGAACACAACGCGCCAGTTGGGTGGGACACATAGTCGTTCGGATGGAAGAGGATAGTGTAGCTCACAAGATCATGGAAAGCCCCGTAAGACATCCGAGACACGTTGGTAGATCGCGAAAACGGTGGGCAGATACGGTTTCAGGATTGATCTGCAAAAAGCCGGGGGCAACCGTAAGGACTGAGCTGCGCCAGCACAGAATAGAGTCTTCTGGCGTCAATGCGCCCGCGCACTGAATAGAACCACCTGAACGAGTCACGAACCTTCCCCATATCTGCCCCGTGGCCACAGTAGTGAGAGCGTACGAATGGTGAACGAACCTCTCAATCAACAACGCCTAACTACTTTTGCGAGCCAGCTCCGAAACTTTGCCTACCCACGGCCAGCACCTTGGGTCACACCCTCCTTCATGAACCCACAATAATAACCTGGGGACATGGCTGCAGCTCAAGTTCCTCGAGTCTTGGATGCCCAAAATACATAATAGGTGACTAGAGGAATTATAAATGAGGCTGCAAAATTTGTAGCAGTTCAACTGCGGCTCAATTTCATGGGTTTCAAGACTTCCTTCGCTCAAATCGTTAAGCTCACTCTAGGTCCTTCGGAATATCTTCACATACGCCCAATATCAAATGAGAACGAAGCTAAGGTATTCGAAGACTCACTCACTTCGCACGTTTTCGTATTTCGAGATTAAGGTTATTTTTGATGAGCTTCACATTGATAGAAAGTTTTCCGAAATTTATCATCGCTAAGTATCACACGGGTTACATGTACTCCGCATTTTGAGAGGCCTCCATACTGATCTCCATCATGATACATGCGAAAAGTATACGTTCGGTACCTTAGCATTGATGAGATTAGTGGGGAGGTTTGTCGGATACATCATTCCATAAACCTTTAGAAGTTATACAAATCAGGTCTTCCCACATTATCTCAGATAATGCACCTTTCTCAGAGCCATGGAAATAATATGAGGAAAGTTCCAGGATTTTTGGGATTAATAGTACGTTAGGTGATGCCTTGAATTTTTTAATTTTGTGGCTGCCCGATCGGAAATGTATTGAGTCTGCCAGCAACTGATCACGATCATGGATGAGTTACTGATCAGTCCCGTAACGTTTTTTTTTTTTTTACCAGAAACTGATTTCATTTATTGACAATATCCATGTCAGCCTCATTTCATTCAACTGTATCGCAACACTGGCCGGCCGGTGACATTTCTAGAATTTAATTGTAACATTTCTCGAGATTCAAAATCGAACAACCTGTGAGAATATTTCTAAGAATGAAACAAAGTCAGGTTCGTGTTGTGAATATTGTGAAAATGCAACTGGTTGAACGAGAAAATTGTGCATTAGATCTCCAAATCAGTCCGACAAATTGCATTAGTCCATACATAAATTGGAAGATATTCTCTTCAATCTTGATGAACGATGGCTGTGGAAATGCACCAGCTTTTCTCATATAATATTGGAAAATACAATTTAAAACCATCGTTCGGTCTCGAAAATCGCCTTGTTTAGCATGAATTATGCCGACCACGGTCACCGTTATAACTTGAGATATATTCTGATATTTTTGCCAGATTTTCGCGTGAATATTACGCGATGATCAAAATCTCGTTGGCGGTTTTGCTGCAAATCCGACACCATCTTACCAGGCTTTGCGCAATATAACCTCAAAGTCTCGCAACGTGGCCTTGTCCATTACTCTTCCTAGACAACTTGAGCTAAACTTGCAGCAAGATATTTTTTATTTCAGCTCATAACAAATTACGTTCTTTGATTGGTTCAAAATGTTACGATTCTCCCTACAGAAGGATTTCGCGGTCCCCTGATCGCGAGTAAGATAAGAGAATCAACGAGAACATAGGATGGTAAGGAGTGAATTCGCTCTAGAAATATTGAACACGGGTGTCATCGGAAGCAGATCACCTTCAATATTATGTAGTTTTATCATAAAACATGTCGAAATTGTTGCGTATAGGTGCTCTTGGAGCTGCGAACGAGCTTCATCAACTCATCGAATTTCATTATAAATTATCAAAAACCGTCAGAAATAGTCTTGATCCAGAATTTCCGCATTACGTACGAGGTCTTTCGTTCTCTGTGCAAATCAATACTACAGTACCCCTCTGATCAAACAGAATATGTTTGCTTATCTCATCTACAGACTAGTTGCGTAATTCATTAGAAATCCAGATAATTGTGTTGTAGGAATATAGACAGGTTTAACGACGTCCAAAGAGGTGGTGAATCTGAACTCTTTACAAATGACTGGAGACATAATTGATCATATGAAATCAATCGGAAGGTGCGGGGTCTGAAAGCTTCCTACCCCCCGCTGAATCCGCGTATCTCAATCTGGCTCATGGCGTGTAGCGTGATGCATTTCCATGTGCGCTCGAAAATTCAAAAGCAAGTCAAGGCTTAAGATCTTCACTCAAGTAATATTTCATCGAGTCAGATTTCAAAAGATCTGAAAGAGGCCGAGGACTGAAATTCAATCTCGATTCGCCGAGTTCTAAGAACGAAATTTCTTTCTGTCAGATAAAGCGACGAATTATTATGGTTCGGGTGACGAACACGAGATCCAAAGATCAAGGCGCAACCCGAATAAGCGGAAAAGAATATGATCATGTACTCATGTATCCAAGAGGAACTCTCTCCATGAGGAGGACCGAGCGAGATCCACTGTAACGTCTGAGCGCAGACGAACTTTGGCTCGCTAGCGATTCGCAGCCAGTTCTTGTAACAAAGTCCAATGAATAATTCGATTGAGTTTATTCTCAATCTCCGAGTATTTTCCAGAGTCCATTTGCCCCAACTACATCTGCAATTCTCCAGATCGCTATTTATTAGTCGATCCGCGATTCTGAACTCACAAAATATCCGAATTAGAGTTCTTGAAGTAGTGAGCAATTCACCTACTACAGACGATATCCACCTCATTTGTTCAAAATACGAGTAAAGTCAATAACAGATAAGATGACGTTGGTAAGTGAGTCGTAAAGTCAGCCATCGATTATTATTTCATCTGAATGGAAAGACATTTTCGCCTTGAATATTACCTCGTGTTCAGTATTGCTCGAAAGACGGGAGCTTCTCAATAGATCGTCTCCGATCGCTGCTTGGCCACGTATACAGCAATGATATCTGTGAGGAAGTTGTAGTTGAGTCGAATCAATCTGCATCCTGAGAACTCACCGATTGCTCCAGAACTGAGTCCGGATAGAATCCTTTGCGAGAGAGGGCTATGGATTTTATGCTACTGCTACTCACAAAATAATTCCTACCAAGTGCCAGGCTACGTGGAAATCTCGGGTACGTTTCATCCTCACCACCACACCTCGATCAAATGAAGTGAGCTTGATTTATTAGCGTGTAGCTCTTGACTTTTCCTGTACATAGTTGTCTTTAAAGCGGTGACAAATTTGACGATCGATTGGCGGAAGTCAACAGATACTGGGATATCATTCCTGTCAGGGAACCTCATGAAACTGAGAAATCGCAAATCTAGCCCAATTTTTGAGGGTATTCGAGGGAACTGTCAGTAGTTCTTCAAATTACATCGCTATTGCATACTGTAGATCTTGACGACTTGTATATTTCAGGAATGGAGCTGCTCATCCTCTTTGTGATTTATTGCTTACCAGGAGAAAGTTCATCCGAAGAGACGACCTTTTCCCCTCAGACGAATGAGTTTCGATTGCAGCAATCATCAATTCAGGAAATCACTACAAATCCTCGATTTACCGATGAACTTACTCCTATCGAGTGCTGGGACTGGTACAGTGAGTACAATTTTATACCTGCGTCTTCCATGAAACGATGATCAACTTCAATGATTCAATCAGTGTGTATTAGTACATTGTGTAACGAGTGAGGAATAGTTGCCGATTGTGCACGAGGGCGCGTTGGCGCTCGAGCGCAGCGAGAGCGCCATGCGAAGCCCGGGTGCCCAATCGGCAACTTAACCTCGCGCGTTGCACACTCTACTTTTTATCAACGTCACCTCAGTCGGTAATGATTCGCAATATACAACATTTCGCAAGCCTACGCCGTGGCGCTATTGGGCACATTCCGAGCTCGTGTGATAAAAAACAATTTCCGTGCCTGCCACGAAGTTCAGTAATGTAAATATCAAGTTTTTTCTAGCAAACTGGATATCTAAAAGGATACTTGGCTGTATAACACTCCTGAAGGTTTTTGGTGGAATGGGTTGTAAAACTCACCCAACCCAAGTCATTTTATTCAAATCCTTGGTTACCACGGAATGATACAGTTTTAGCACTTTATATTGTGCACTCAGTCTTAGCACACGTTTCGCGACTCATTTGGAAAAGTCTTGTAACTTCGGCGAGCTATCGTTAGGTGCATTTCTGCAATGATTTCGCTCCAGTGAATTCAACAAATCCTTGGAGAATTTTGAGCCGGAAATCATGCAGCACATTGTTTGAGCCCATCAGAGATTATACATTCATAAAAAATGAGTCAACGTTGCGATCATGGTGGTGATTTTTCACAACACAAACTTCCGTTGGATTGAGCCGTCTGATTTCGTCCAACGTATTGATCAGTTCCAGACTTTGCAGAGATGTAGCCTATCATAGACGCGGCGTAGTAGGGACTCACACGAAAAGATTGATTAATTCTCAATGGATTAATCAAAATTACCGTGTTGGTAAAATATGACTCACTTCATCGAATATTGTACGTTTCGAGATCAAGAATGGTATCAGTCAAGACTTGATACAAATAATTACACATCCAAATATAACAGCATTCCGATTTCTCATGGGCTCTGCGTCGATCCCGGATTTTGTTAGAACAATTGAGAGGCTGCGTGGAAGAAAGGCCAAAGTGCGATTAAGCCCTTCTCTTACCCCTTCGCTCTTTTAGCTCGTGGTTTGTCCACGATCCCTTACCCAACTGTCTCTGGGCCGAAATCCCGTAGAAATTCCTTGTTCATATGATTCCAAAATTGGGGGAAAAAATGAGATGTGAGAAAAAATTTTTCACTGATTTGGGTTTTTTTGTGGTCTTTTCAACCCAAAAGTACGAAAAATAAGAGAATTGGCATTTTTCGAGCCAGAGCATTAAGGCGGTGCGGGAGCCGTGCGCTCGTCAGTCCAAACTTCATTCACAAACCGGGGATAGGTCGGCAACGGGTGTACTTAACCTCTACA
>JAPYYZ010005844.1:0-16623 GCA_030522705.1 Eretmocerus eremicus | reverse complement strand
GATAGCAAGGAAATTATTTTTTTCCTTTTTAGATGATCTTTTGGGAGCCAGCATAAAAGCGATGTTTTAAAAAATTATTTTTTCTGCCAATTTTATTTAAACTAACCTCAAAAGTTGATGTTTTCATAAAAATACTCAACTTCAAAGCACTGTGGCTCATCGGCAATTCACGATCAAAACATCTACGAGGACACAAATTGAAGGTCTTTCATGGTCTTCAAAACCCTTTTTGTAAAATCAGTTATCTCTGATCTAGCTGGAGTTGATAGCAACGTTTTGCAGGTGGGAGGAAAACCGCTAAAACTTGATTTCCTTGATCGCGCTTTATGAACTATTAAACTCAATATATCCGCTCTGAAAATTCTTTTTCTTCAGAGTACATGTTCTGACAAAAAAATGCGTCCAGGTAGGTTTAATAATGGGTCCGAGTTATGAATTTTTGAAGATGACCCGAAAAGAGGGCAAAATCAAGCCTTTTTGGGCACTAGGGCGTACGGAGGGCAAAAAAAATTACAAAAAAATATTCTTTGTACTATTTTTACATAATCATATCGAAAAATAACATATTTCCGTACTGTGCGCTTACACCCATTTCGGGGCCTAGGACATTCGCTCGGAAAGTAGTCCTTAGGGCCCGAAATGGCCGTGCGAGCATAAGGCCAACGTATTTTTCCACCACGAAAACCCTACAGTCGCTTTGAACGAGTCAATTTTCGATTAAAGTGATGAAAAATTGTTTTTGGATTCTTCCCAGACTCCCAGGGGGTGACGGTATCAGTTGAAATACTCTGAAATAACCCATGTCCTAGTGATGATAAATTAGAAAGACAATTCAATTCGAATCTTGACGAAAAATTGATGGGGCATCCTAAAACTTCTATCAAACATCTGAATTCTCATTCTGAAAAAATTCGTATACAGCTACATTATCCGCAATCAATCTTGTGAAAAGCAGGATGTGTATTGAGGTGAAAATAACCGATTCCAGGATAAACACGGTACTTATCGATCAATACAGCGATGAGGAACGACGCGGAATAGAATACTTTTTTTCTATTCTCTGTCAATAATTTCGTTTAATTTTCTATCAAAGTTTTTCCCCAGGATTTAAAGTCAAGAGCCTGACACGGATACCGCATAGAATACTATGTAATTTTGCCAGGCTATGCTGTTGCTACCGATTGCTCGATAATCCACTATAAGAAGACCTTCCAAATTCTAAATTGTGCCTTATCAGTTCTTGAAATATCTGGAGTTTCTTTACGACATTTTTTGTTTTTCTGAATTTTCATGTAGTTTTCTCTTTCTTTCTAGGTATCCCTCTGTGATGACTACAGTTTGCCAGTTGATTTTGTGAACAAGAGAAGACCTTTGAGCGTTACAGTACCTAGCACCAAATTATTATTGGCAGGATCACAGTCTTTGGGGAAGCCGGTGAGTTATCTCAATCATCATAGAATTGATTATTCACCGTTAAGATCGTGTAAAAGCTTTACCGTACCGGCATTCATTATAAATTGATTCACAATTAAACAGAATAAATTTCGAAAAAATAAAAACAATCCGAACTGCATATTGGCAGAGTGCACCACTGTGTGAAATTTTCAAGTAATCCGTGGAAAGCTCTAGGACTAATTCTGTCCATTGCACAATAATGATATATTTATACTGTTGTCAGGAATACTCCAAGAGTTATCCACGAATCACTGGGAATTTTGACACAGTGGTGTATTCCGCTAATACGCAATTTGGATTGTTTTTACTTTTTCAAAATATTGTTTCGTTCTCTCCAAGTCTGATCGTGTTGTTTTGTTCCATTGTTCAGACGATGCATTTCAATTTCAACTCGATCAGATTTAGAGAGTATATTTTAAATCAATTTATGATGTATGCCGGTCAGGTAGAGCTTCTTCTTCTCCAAGAGCTCTCTCGTACTACATTCATCAGAAATTTATTCAGAAAGAAATGTAGTATTATTTCGGGAAAATAGCTCCAGCCCGCCCTCTGTATATATTGGTGAAATGTACCGTTGTGCAAAATTTTGATGTGACCCTTGGAAAGCTGTTGAATCGATTTCATTTGCATTGCGATCTGCACGATAAACAAGAATAAGTGATCCAAAATCTCTCTGCGGATCACCTTGAAATTATCAACACTACACAGTGATGCGTTTTACCAACACACAACGGGGTTGGAGATATTTTTACGAAATATTCTTTTGTTTTATCTCAAACCGATTGATGATGAATGGTAGTAAGGCATAGCTGTCGTAGGTAAATAGAAGAATCTGCAGGAAAATTAAGCATTGCCGTCTATTTATCTGGGCATTAATGGTGGGCATTTGGCTTGATGCCCGATATTGCCCTGATTGTAGTAGGATGACAAAGCCAACCCACTCGTGGATGAAGGTACCTCGCCATATCTACCTTCATTTCACCTTGCGTTGTTGATAAATAGCTTTCTCAAAAGAGAAAGCATTGTAGGCGTGACAGCAGAAATCTCGCGTTTGCACTCTTTCTTTCTTCTTCTTCCTTCCACCCCTCAAGATCAGATCAAAACAATGCATTTTTTCTCTACTCGGCGAAATCTTTCCATTGGTGGAATCCATTGTTTTCTACTTCATTTCATCAATTTCTTGGAAGACGGTTTAGGACCGTGTACCTCCGTGTCTGTGCGTTTTGTGTGTTGCTCAAGTTTCTTTTTCGCGAAAACTCCCACGCCGTTCATCCCTTTATCGCCAAATTTTGTACACTTTTTCAGGACCACTATCTCGATCGATCATGGAGCATTACAAGGAACAGCTTTCGAGTTCACGGAACTGACATTTCGCCCCAAATCTGTTATCAAAACCCTAAAAGTGAACGTAGAAACTTTTCCTTGAAGATTCCATCTATTTTTTTAATATGCTTCAGGGAAAACTTGTCTCCTCCAACATTACAATTATCTAGAGGGGTAGCATAGTATCTAGGGAACTGACATTCTTAATTACATAGCAAGATTTCGGCTTTTTATGGACGCTTTCCGCTCAGTCGGTTCTAGCTCTTGATTCCATCTATTTGATAAATTTACTTCAAATATACTTGTCCGTACAAGAAGCCTCAGAGTGAATTTAAGTGTGTGAATGTTAATTTAAGAAATTTCCTCGTTTCTTGCGAAAATTTCCGTACAAGAAAGGGGCATGTGGCTCGAATCCTTATTCGCGTATTCTGACCATAGAACCTGTGATACTTGATTGGTCATTGTATTTTGAGAAAGGAATTTGGGAGCAACAAATACATCCGTTACTTCGACGCTGACAGCCACAGTCTGGGCGAAACTGAAAACACAACAGTCTACGGGACTGACATTTTGACCCTTATAAATTCAATTAAAAAAAAAGATGGCCTTACGGATCGGCCTAAAACTCAATTCCCAATTGTATTTTGATAGAATACGTAAAAGAAAAATTCTATGGAGTGGTTTCGAGCCTTCTTGGCGAAATGCGAGGTCCGTACATGGAATCTGCAATTTTCCGCTATAATGCCCTTATACTATTGTTGATTAACACTGTCCAGACTTGCGTATTTGAGTGAAGAAGGTTTATGTTGATGACCACGATGCATTATATGGAGTGAGGTGGGCTCTCGCTTATCCGTTGATCTCGTCGTCGAATTCTCATTAAGAAAATTCTCCATTGAAGCGAAAAACTCATTCAAAGGTGAAATTCGATACATTTTGAAGTTGAACATAGCTTGCCTTGAGATTGTCTATAGAGAATCCACGAACCGCTAAGCAGTCACTGAATTTGATTGAGGCGTGTTCACAGAATAAACAGAACTTGATTTAAATAATCGTCGAATCGACTTCTCTCGGAAACGGTGCGAGCTGTTGCGGTGATATTAATTTTTGCGAGGAAAACTTCTATTTGCCATGTCCATGAACTATATAGGCTAACTCAGTCTTGAGTGGCAAGCACCGTCGGGTTGAACTTGTTTCAGGCGAAGCATGTGTATTAGATTCCTGGTCTGAGAATTATCAAATATGCTCTGCTCAGTCTCATTCACAGGATTAAAATATATTCGTACGATTCCTTGAATAATAGTTAGAGACAATGCGAGTTGAACAAAACATTGCAGTACGTCTTTTGTATTATTCTGAGCCGTCCCGCACTATTTCTCAACATAACTGAAGAAACCTATTCATTCCGATTGGATCCAATTCATTCCAACTGGAACCTATCCATTTTGATTGTTTCCTCTCCATGGTAGATTCCTATTCATTCCCATATGGTTCGATTGATTTGAACATAACATTACTCATTTGATACGATTCGATTAAAAACGGTATTATTTTTCATCTCATTTCACTTAGCTATTGACTTCGAGCTCGATCTCTTATCATTCCCATTCGTTTCTGTTTCCAAATCCGGGTAATTTCGTCATAATAATAGTTCCGATTACTTCTCATTCAGGAGACTCCATTCACCGATTCATTATGATTCAAATTTTAAATGGATTTGCATTCTATAGCCTATAGGTTATCTCGACTCATGGGTTACATAATATCACTTTAGAATTATCTGCATATCTGAGTCTCCCGAAAGTTGTTCCCTCGCGTGATATCATGACTGATATCGTACATGACTGACACCAACTCCAGAAGAGTCCGTTACTCCCCATTTCATTGATCGGGAACTTCTTCATTTCGATTGGACATCAGAAGTCTCTCACAACCTAGTTGAAACTTCTACATGGCAAGGCTTATTTACTCTTATTCAAATCTTCGTGAAAAGCATGCGAAATTCCATTGAATCTGATCGGAATATTCAGTCTCCGCTCACTCATGGCGATTTTTATTGAAACAAGTTAGGCTTATTCAATCCCATTCAAATCTCACAAAAAACGTGCAAAATTATATTAAGTTTCATTAGAATATTCAATCTCTTTGAGTCAGAGGCATGAGATCATAATTTCAGTCAGATCAAGAGGGAAGATACTCTCATTCAATCCGATTGATTTTCAATGAGATTGATTCTCAATGGACGAGATTAAATTGAGATTCCTGGCTGGGGTGGCGACTGATATTCAATGCGTCATAGGTAATGCATGAGAATTATGGGAGATTCAAATAAATATGCGTCTTATCAAATCAATTTAGATACTCGATCGATATGATCGGGCATCTATTTATCACTCGCGGGAAGTTCAAATCATTAAACATATATGATCTGCCTTTGCGAGTCAAATTATATCAGTAATTTGCCGATTTTTCTCAGCTAATTTGCTGGACTTGACACATATCGAAATGAATCACTCCATTTCGACATGTGCACCCTCCGAGCCTCGTATAGTTGCGAGGATGCATCGAAACATGAGATGAGAAACATTTGAAAAAATGTTGATTCTACGCTTGATGTTAGTGTGTTCGCCTATCCTTGCAAGATCTGGCTCGTTATATAGGGGGGCGGAGGATCTTGTCAAGGTTAGTCCGCGACGCACTGGCCTGAGTGACCGACTGCCGAAGCGTTTGAACGGCTTTATATATGAATCTTGGTCCAATTTGACCGCTTGCAAGAAAGCTGTTTTAACCCGCTATTTCCATCGGCAAATTAACCGATATAATTTGACTCGCAAAGGTCAATCATACAGTTTTAATGATTTGAACTTCCCGCGAGTGATAAATACATACCCGATCATATGGATCGAGTATCTAAATTGATTTGATATTTTTATCGACAGAGGGCTGAAAACCTGCCAAGGTGAGGAACATATGGAAATAGCGAGTTAGAACAGCTTTCCTACAAGCGGCCAAATTAGACTGCGAATCAAGTATAAAGCCATTCAAACTTTTCGGCACTCGGCCACTCAGTCCAGTGCGTCGCGGACTAACCTTGATAAGATCCTCCGTCCCTTTGACGAGCCAGATTTGGCAAGGAAAGGTGAAAAGCCGTAACATCAAGCGTAGAATCGAAATTTTTCCAAATGTTTCTTATCACATCCTTGTATAATATGAAGAACTTCCATCAAAATCCTTTTGATGCATCCTTGCAACCATACGAGGCTCGGAAAGTGATTTATTTCGATATGTGACAAAGTCAGCAAATAATTTGAGAAAAATCGGCAAATCAGCCGATATAATTTGACTCGCAAAGGCCGATCATATATATTTGATGATTTGGATATGCGTCTTCATTGAAGGATTGTACTCTTTCCAAAAAGTGTTCAACGCCTAATTATTATTCCGCCGGCTCATGTTATTTCATCCCTGCACAATACCAGCTCACCCTGAAAACTCAAGGGATATTATTGTCATATTCACAGGAAGATGTTCAAGTTGTGGAGCAGTACAGCGATCCCAAAGACAGCAAAAATACGGGCTCTGCCGCACGAATTGACGAATTCTCCGATGCACATCTGATGGTGAATCCTAGCTTTCGCAGCAAATTATTCATAGGTCAGCTATTATAAGATGATACAAAACTCATTCTGATTCATACACCATTTTTCGATTAGATACCAAGTCTCGCTCAAATGAGAAGAGAAATGTGATTGGAATGGTAATTCCAGTTTAATTCAGTTTTGATACACTTCGCATATTTCATAACATATCTATACATCACATCAACCTGGACATTTTTGTTGCCTTTCTTGCTATTGAATTATTCTGGAAAGCATCTTTCAAAGTGGTTGAACAGAGTTACACGCGCGTGACCACAATTGCAAGTTCGTGTTTTCATGTGCTGTTGGAGAAGAAGTTCTCAGTCTAATTTCTTAATTCACGAATTTCCAGAATCTTCAGCTTCCAGCTCTTCGTGTGAAGATGACGAAAGTACGTGTAACTTTGCGCAAGAGACCCGAGAGGATAACTTTCATCCCCCTCTACCAACTAATCGGATTCCTAGCATACAAGGTAAATCTTGCAATATGTTTGAAAATGTGAAAGTTGCACACTGTGTTTTCTCAATCTGCTCGTACATTGAATTACCTACAAATTTTTATATTGATTTGGTAGTTTTCCTTGTTTATCAAACTTGTTTATCAAATATTTGTTGAAGCGAGATGATTTCCAGAAGAGGGGGGATCAAATCTTTCATATTACTTTGTTCACTCCCCAACTTTTTATTTGGGCGTACTTTTTGTGGGTTTTTATTGGAGCAAAATGCTCTTTAAGAAGGAAGTTGATCAAGTTAGAGATGGCTCATTTAGCTGAAATCTCGGGTCGTGAAATAATAGGAGCGCGAATAACTAGGTTTTTAATTTGAAAATCACGAATAATGCATGTCAGTGTGAAGTAAGGAGTGACAGCATGATGTGGGTAAAACGAAGGAATAATGCCGAGAAGCATAGCAGTTTTCTTACCCTTGTTGGATGATTCCTCTCTTCACATCCGTCGTACTTATAACGTGCCCTGAAAGCCATCGGTCGCGAGATAAATTATAAACTCCAAGTATTTTCAACTCACTAGCCAGGAGAGACCACAGCCTCTGGGTCACGACCAGCTGAAACTTTAGGAACAGTCTCCTTTTGGTACCAAAAAATGATATCCAATAGCTGCAGTTCTAAAACGCTTGAGCTGTAGACTCTGCGGCTTTGGATTTCATATTTTGGCACCAAAAGGAGACAGTTCCAGAAGTTTCAGTTGAATCCGTGACCTGGAGTCTGTGTTGTCTCCTGGTGAGCGAGTTCACGAGCTTATTCTTCGAGCCTATAGGATTGCCAAAGATGAGTGGGAGGACGTTTTTGTACTCATTAAGCTCAACAATGTTTCAGATTATTGAAGACTGATCCCGAAATTTCTCAGAAATATACTCTCAATCAGACGCCTGTTTCTCGATTTTGACGGGGGTGCGTCAGTTTGCTTGGAGCAGTGGATTAGTGGCGGTTTATTTTTTGTTCGGGTGTGTCACAACCAGTATAACTAGAACGTGGCAAATTTGCGTTTCTTGTGGTCTGCAACAAGGTCGATCTTTTCATATCCTCATGTCCCATTAACACTCTTCTATGGATTCAAATGAATTCATGGATGAGAAATCCAAATCCGAAAAGCTTCTCCCTCTACCTCCTCTAATATTTTCACGATGCCCATTTTCTTCCCAAATCAGACCCTTCATACTTGAATACCCTCTTTCCCAAAACGGAGTTACTAAAGGCACGTCAGATTGCACACGTTAGATTTCACGACAGATTGCATTGCGCGTGTGACTCTTGGATCCGGAGTTCAATATTTTTGCGATCGCGGCATCCCGGGGATGGTTTAGTTTTTGAAAGCACGTCGAATTCTGCCACAAAGATTCTGTTTTCCTCGTATCTCGACGAAAGACCACCTTGTAAGAGCCCGAGTGTTATGCCCTTTGAAGGTCAGAATCTGACGGTCCGTCAGTACCAGCCTTCCTAAAACCTCGTGTAAGACTCTTCCCCATCTCTTCATACCCTATTCAAAGAGTAGGACCGTGCAGGAATTTCGCTAAAAGGATGAAATTTTGAAGCACAATGCATTTCGCAGCGAAAGTGATCAATTTCGGCAGATGATTTGTTGTTCAATTATCATGAACAACCTTCTTGAAAATACGCACATGCTGTAGCAGACACTCTCGCACGTGCGCTCCCGCACGTACTGAAGCGCATACCGAAATTTGTACATTCTAGCGGCTGCTACAGCACGTGCGGAGAGTTCAGGTTATGTGCACCAAAAGAAAATTGAAGAGTGATCAGCACACCTGCAAATCGAAATCAGACCTGCCACTGCACGTGCTCTCGCGCATGCTCTGACATCCGCTCAGGGCCTGCCATCAGATGCTCCAGTATGTGTCTTTGGCCGCGTCATTTGTGCACAACTAAGGAGAATACGCAAGAATCGCGCGTGCGACAAGTTTACACAGTATTTTTGAAAAAGTGTAACTACGCATTGGCATGTTTTGAATGCGGTCATTTTCATCTCGTCAAGTTTATATTCGATCGAATTATCGTAGGAAGCCTTTTCCCAATTATTCCACAATAACTCGAATTCCACTTATGTCAGAGGACACAATTGTGAGAGATCTACTCAAGTGGCGACCAAAAACTCATGTGTAGTGCATATCCAGTTCGGGTTTCTTATCGCCTTTTCGGCCGAGGATTCTTCAGAACAGCGTATGGTCACATTGCAAATGAACTTGACCATCAAAATAATAATATACAATGATAGCACAAGGGCCAATGTATGAACACGAGTCTGCATAATGCAACAGCAAAGTGGAAATCTGAACATTTGGCCTGAAAGCCTATCAAAAAGAGACAGAGAGAAAACAATCTTGTGTGGATGAAAACACATAAATTGATCTGTGAAGATAATATCCTTTTTTTTTTTTTCATTAACGCATTCTCAACCTCTTTTTGAGGTTATTTTTGGGTTCCGAACCACCGAAACCACCGAATGGCACTTATGAAAATTCACATTGGTGCCGGCCGAGACTCGAACCCTGGCCTTCTGCGTTGAAGGCGAGGATCTTATCCACTAAGCCGCGGTGGCTTCTGAAGATAATATCAAGATAATGTTATGTAATCGAAATATCGTCGCGGATGATGTTTTCGCTCCATCTTCAAGGGAGCTGTTGATACACCAATTCCGTAGATTTCCGAAAAGCGGCTCATGATGCATAATTTCGAAGTGCACGCCACTAGTACAGCTGCCGACTCGGCTTTCAATGCAAGGATGGGTTTTCATGATGAACTTGGTCGTACGAGTGCTCGGCAATCAGGGACGAATCTTGGACCAATGAATAGGAATTATATTACAGAGAATCAGGAGGCCCAGGGACGATTATGATGGATTCCCCGCTATCGTTCAATTTCCACGAACTACATTAGCATAAATTATAAGTATTAGAGTAACATCCAAACAAATAGTTAGGGAGATTATAACATCAAGGTTTTGCCGCAGATATTTTTTTTTGTATTTTCGTGATTGGAGGAAAACTTATTTGATGCGTAAGCCGTAGCTTCGGGTGGTGACCGGAGCAAGTTCCGAGCCGCAGAAGGGATATTTTCCTCTGATGAATAGTTGAGGAAAGGATACTGGGTTTTCGCACAATCTTTGTTTTCCAAACATCGAGCAGGCTGAAGATAGTGTGTCTTACTGAAGTAACAGTTATTCTAGTCTGCTCGATGTGTGGAGATCAAAGATTCTGCGAAAACCCAGCATTCTCTCTAACTGTTCATCAGAGGAAAGCGGCTCGGAAGCAGATGCCAGAGCATGCGTAAGAGCACGCGCTGGAGTCCGTGCAGTGGCAGGTCTGATATCGATTTGCAGGTGCGCCGATCGCTCTTCAATTTTCTTTAGGTGCACATGAGCTGGGCTCTCGAAGTGTTCCCCTACTGGGCACTTCGCCTTATCTCATATCATATCGACCCTCAGCGAGCAGCAGTATGCCATTTTTAGCACTAAGGACGCAAGTTTAGGACATCTAAAGCGAGGATCCGCATTAAACTGGCGGTTTTAACGCGTTCCCGTACTCCAGCTGGAGGCAACTCATTAGTATTTTAGTAAAACGATAAAAGTCATGGATGAAGAATGAAAACAACGTGCATGTATTTGTATAGCGAAAAAATTAGATGTGTAGGAGTTAATTAAATGGATTTGGAATTTGTGTTTGAACGATTGTTACCGAGTCGAGGCACTATTTTTTGTTCTCTTGCTCAATGATCCTTTTTTGTGATCCTATGCAATTGATGGATTATTTGTTCTAATCATGATTGATCACTCGATGTTCAAAAGGAGAGCACCGGGCGGTGGTGGCAGCAGCGTTGGAATTAGAAACAGCAAAAGAGCTTGCACCCGACACCGAACGCGATCGTGATGGAGGTGACGATGACAGCGCGGTGAGACCCTCTCCCTACTACTACGGGGACTTATTCAAACCAGCAGCGGCAACAGCTAGCCGTATCCACCAATCAAACAAAACTTTCATGAGCTCCAACCTGAGCGGGCTTACTGAGCGTACTCGCAGTCTTGGCTTTCCGCCCAAGTGTAACTCGCAATTTGAAGAATTGCAGCGACATGAGGAGCTTTCTATTGGCTCTCGGCAACATCACTCGGGTGGAGTTGGCCACCCAGGCAACGCAGAGGATGAAACTCTTATTTCCCCCAAAGGCAATCCCACAGAATGGAGTTGCGCGTTTGTTCCAAGCTCCTGTGCGTGCCTCGTCTGCTCTGAAGACGATGAATTAGAGTGGGATGCGCCGTCTCCAGCACCTCCAGAGCCCTCAACACATCCAGCTCCTCGGTTCAAGGTTGACAATTTCCCTAATTTTGATTGCTTTATTCGTCAATTCGATCTGCATTGCTCGGTCGTTTGTTATCCATCAACTATCGCGTGTTCCAAAGAGTGCATCGCGCAAGATATTTGATATCGGGGTGTTCACTAGACCTGAAAAACAGGGAAAACAAGGAAAGCTCAGGAAGTGGCTTTGGATACTTGGGAATTCAGGAATGCTCGGAAAATTGATCTCTAAACCTGAAAATCTTTCTGACCTTCGTTCATTTTACTTTAACTCGTGGAACAGCTATTGCAATGTGTCATCATCAACGTGACCGGAAAGAAAGCTCATGAATTTGGTGTTGGCGAGGAGATCCAATAATTACCGCAATCCCGATATTTCAGCTCATTTCTAAACCTGCATTGCGACTACTCGAAAATCGTGGGAAACATTTATCGAACGTGCGTAGCTACACGGGGAATAAAATTTGGGCGATTCTACAAAGATAATTTCCAGACGGTATAAATATGCACCTATATTCTCATTGAGACATATTGACTTGGATTGTGAAAATACCTTGAACTGGGATGAATAAGCAGTTGTGCATTTCTCGTAAATATTTTATAAAATTTGAAGAGCGTTCTTTTATGAGTCATGAATGTGAAGGAGAATATATTTCTCAATGGAGAAAAAATATCCAAACTTGATGAATCTTTTATTAGAATGAGTAAGTCAACTTCAAACCTGGTTAAATATTTTTCAAAATCGAGTGATTACTCATTCGAGTCCTTACTTTTATAAAAAAGAAATTTGAATAACCTTGCGGAAAATGAAAGAAACATTTCTGAAATGTGTAGACATTTCTGAGATGTGTAGGCATCCTTCTTGGTTACCAAGCGAAGTATTTCCACGTCACATAGCGAGGTCCTCTCCAGCTCAAAGCTGGAGAAGACCTCACATTTCACATCATTCTTCCATAGTTGATGAATTATATTGAAATCATCTTGAATCTAAGACACGAATATCAACTCGGAATAATACGTTATAACTGAGAATATTGTTGGCATGGGAATGGGGTCCATATTTCGATATAGAATACTATTCTTTTTCACTCAAAAGTAGCAACCACAGAGCTTTTGTAAGTCAGACGATTTTGATGGAATTATCATGCGTGATTCACTAAATTTATTGGTAGGGGAATACACAACCGGAAAATACTCATTCCTTGAACTGTTCCCATTCATTAATGTCTTGCAATTTCTTATAACAGTATAATCATCCATAATTAATTCTCAAGAGTATGATCATGTTCCAGTATAGGACTCACTTTTGAAGTATGGAACCTGAACTGGAACACCCTTAATTAAAAATGCGTTTCTAGGGTCACATTTTTCTCAATTTTCTGAAGTCAAAAGCAAGTCCCTCACAAGTATCGCAACACATCGCCTTGAAGGCTATGATGTTAGAGAATATCGGGAAAAGTTTACTTTGATGTTTTCGTCGATAGAACTCTCTTTTACTTGGGCGTTCCAGTATAGTTGCCAAATCACCAGTGTCCCATTATAGGTGCCTTTACCTTACTTCTAGATTACCAAAAATTGATTGGTGATCCTCATTGAGGCAATGCTATTCGTTTCACAACTCTCACATGTATCGATCTAGAAGTCAAATTAGGGAAAAACCAGCAGCGAATGTACAGTACCAGTAGTTCAGCTCCTTGCTATGTCTGTTTTAGGTGCGAAAACTGAGGCCATCACGTAAATTTGGATCTCACCCATTGCTACTCGAGGACCAAGCCAATGAGGGCGAGGTAGAAGACGAAGGTGACGAAGATTACGAAATTGACGAAGAGGATGAAGAAATGGCTCGGCAGCGACAAATCTATGAAACTGCTTTCGATTGTAAAATCAGCAGGGCTGACGATGATGTTGATTTTGACCGAATGTCCAATTATCCGATAGTTGTTCCTAATGTAAGGTTTCCAATTCATGCTTTTCTGCAACCTAAGTTCATCTATTTTGGTGGTTGATTCAATGCTGTTACTTCGTTCCAGATACAAAATGGTTTCCCCGTACTTTCTTCTCAAGCAAGTTCTTCGTCAGAATCCTTGAGGTTATCTCAGCAGAGAACACACGCGTCGAAAGAACTTCGACGGAACAAATCATCGCATCCACGATTGAAAATGTCTGATTCAAGCATACCTGATCATCAGCAGCCTGATCTTCATGATGTGCGTCAGCAACAGCGAATCTTGCCAAAATTACGCACACCCTTCATCAAGACGTCTACCTTAAACACGGAGCTCGAGTCGCTCCAAATCAGTTCTAGTGTGGAGAAGAGCACCGAAGATCCTATTCGTAGCAACAGTCGTATTTTTGCATCATCTCCGTCTCTGAAGCAAGCGCTTATGGGACTTGACTGTGAATCAACCACCAGCTTCCCTGGCGCAGTCAACGATGAACAGCAAGGGTATTCCCAAGAGCGTGAAAATTCAATTCTCTCCTCGAATGAAAGGAATCTTGTTTTAGGAACCAAGAGCCGGCCAAAAAGCTGCACGCTCGAGACCGACAAGATTATTCCTGAGTTTGAGAATATTTTGGGTGAGAGTAAGAAACAACTCCAGATACCAAGAGAGCCAGAGCTTACATATAATGGTGCACCTATAATGGAGATAAAGGATAGGCCCAATCGAAGTGAAAAGTTGCATTCGCATCGCAAGCAAAACGCGAGCCTCAATAATGCCAAGCTTCGGCGGAGCCACAAAGCCGTCGGCCATTCGAGTTTCGAGAGCATGGCAACGAGCAGCAGTTACGGCAGTATCGAGTCGCTGCAAAGTAGTACCAGCGAAGGTAATCGTTCAAGCAGTAGCAGTGAAAGCCGGCACAGCACCAGCCTCAGTTCACATAGCTCCGACACCAACAGTTGTCCTTTGGACTATCACAATCATTCGTCTTCGAATATGCAACTAGCGAGGCACCACCCGACCGGGCTTTCGACGAGCCTGACTGTAAAAAGTTCCACAGCCAAGCAGCAACTTCTGTCTCCGATTAGTGACAAGTCCCAGGACCCAATCAGTGAAACATTGGACAATAATCAAAACAACAATTCTCTGAGAACATCGCCTGTGGAGTCAGCCGAGGGCAACCAGCCACGAGAAACATTACCGCCGATCAATAGTAATGTCGCATCGGCAACGGTGGATCCATTCTTAAAGAAACGACGTTTGCCTCAACACAAAAATTCCACCAGCTTTACACTGCAATTGTCTTCATCAGCTGAGACTGAGATTCAAGGTTCCGACAGTGGAATATCAATCGAATCTCGCGCCGGTGGCAACAAGCGTTCTAACCGTACGTCACTTTGTCTCCAAACACTATGCAAATCCTCTCAGCAAAAACATCAGTCGGAGAAGGTTGATCAGACGTATGTTGATGACTGCGAAGAGAGCCTGTCGGATCTACCTTTTGATATGCCGAAATTACGTAGACGTCGAATGATCTTACAGCAACAGCAGCAAAAAAATGATGCTTCCTGTAGAAATGCGAATAGTGTCGATATTGAAAGACTACCATTTGACATCCCGAAGCTCGGACGTAGGCTGAAATGTTTGCACAGTGCTGATTCTAACGTTATGCAAGCATCCTCTAACCATTCCAGGTCGTCGGAAGTTGCGCCACCCGCCTCTTCTGGTAAGCATCCGTGCACAGACTAATTCCTGGCGTTAGTGCTATCGGCCACTCTTTTTCTTTTCCTCTGTACACTCCCGAACAACCTGAGCTGTCCTAGAAATGACGGTCGCAGGTACGGTTTGCGATCTTTTGTCTCACTTGCACCCGTACCCTAACCTATGAGTGCGTGTGAGCCAGAGAATTTCGAACCGTAACTAACCGTCACGGCTAGGACTGTTCAGGTTTTTGGGGAGTGTACTTCTTCAAAGACCGTTTGATACATATCACCATTGACTGATTTACAAAACTCACATGTCCATCAACCGAACTAATTCAAACTCGGTATACTCGTAAATGGAGAAGAGTTTATCGCTAGTAAGCTGTGTTCCTGGTGGCGTCACGCCAAATTAAAATTTTTACGGTCTTTTCCGTGTGCGCCTGCTCAACTTACACACTTATCTTGGCAGATTCTCCATTGAAACCTGAGAAATTGACTGCTTTTCTATAGCTAAGAGCTTTTCATGGCACAGAAAAGATTGATTGGTTTTTGAAAACCCGAGATAACCTCGGCTGGTATGCAGCCCGCCCGTCATAATCAGTTGCTTTCGAAGCAAAAATTCTGTGCTTTTCTGCGTATTGAGAATATCCTAAGAATTTAAATTAAGCGTAGCGCTATATAAAGACACCAGTTTTGCCCGGGGCAAATTTCTTTGCATGCAGAAGCAACCCTCACGCAGCATCATTCATGACCATGAGTACAGTTTTGCCCTACACACATGCAGTTCAACAAGGGCATCATGCCCTATTGAGATGAGTTTAGCGACTAAAATTCGTCTCCGTCATTGTAATTCCTTACCTGATCATTTTCAACCAGGATAGTTGATTAGGAATCATAAACTAATTCATTATTTGAACTCCGTCCGTGAGACTCATGAAGAGGGTCTCCTTGCGCCCAACGCATTCATAAGTGAAGTTGCTGTTGAAATTGTCGCACGCATCGCTTGCTACTTGGAACTTGACGTAGACAAATAAATCAGACAGTGGGGAATGGCCCTCTTCATTCCAATTTTCATTCCATCAGCGGAGAAATTCCAAAAGATTTTATTGAAAAGTGTGATCACCATCCTTCTCCAAATGTAGCCCTTTTCTCAATTAATATCTACAAGAAACAGCCGATATCCAGGGTACAAATTAGTTTCAAAAATCTGCTCTCTCCACATGAATCAACTAATACAGGGCTGATACAACAGTATTCAGCAAATTCAACCCAGTTATTGGGGTCCTGAAAACCTATCAATGTTGAGTCACATAACTAACAAATCATACTTATAACGAATCAAGGCCAAACTAGGCGACACTGCACGTGTTTTGATCGGAGAATCAAGTTTCGTTGCCTCAGATGCTGACAGCAATTAGCTCTGCCGGGCTGGAAGATCAGTGATTCGAATCGAACTTCAGCACATGCTGCGATTCGTGTCAGTTAAAATCCGTCAACAGAAATACCAGCGTATCACAGCTGATATTTCCAGTTTTCAGCTCGCAGGTGTCCACTGTGTATCACCAACAATGAGTGATATATATATATGGGTCAGTCCAGTATATTTTTAAAAAATCGTGCGCAGCCCCCCCGCAGAATTTTTCGACAATTTTTCTACTGGAAGTAGGTACCAAGAGTAGTACTTTGCCCAAGTTTCAGCTCGAAAAAAAATTTTGGGTGCCCGTGGGAATTTTTTGAAGTTCGA
>JAPYYZ010005842.1:0-10138 GCA_030522705.1 Eretmocerus eremicus | reverse complement strand
TGAACCTTTGCTCGATTTGTACTTGAGTAAATCAGTGGTGGTGGATACAATGGACTGGATCTTACAAGGACCCTCGGAATAGCAGGCACCTCGCAATAACCAACGCTTTTTGATGCACACAAGGTGTCCGCTATTGCGGGATTATACTGTACCCACATACTAGGGTATACCCAACTTGCCCCCATATGTGAATCTCAAGAATGCGCGTCCAATAACCTTGGCGCAGATTTTTTAAATACTTAGATCCAAAACGGTGTTTGCGTTTGCTAGCTCGATTTAAGTGGTCGTTTGCTTTTTTGCAGTCGCGCGGCTAAGAGTTTATTTTTATTCAAAAGGCTGCCAACATTTTTTGGCTCGACCCATCTCAACGTTTCTGCATGGCTAATTCGATTCCTTATTCTGTAAGGCCTTCGAAACTCATTTTTTAAGATTTCAAAATTTGGATGTAGTCCATCTTCATGAGCAAAATACGAAACCTAGATCGGCTTTCGGGGGTCGCACCCAACTTGCCCCCCCCCCCTCCTATGCTTATTCCACGAAGGAAGGGGAGGCTTGCATATTATGATTAATACTAGAAGTTTTTCTGCCCAAAAAGGGTGTTACCACGTGCAAACATTCAACGCGTACAAAAGTTTGGTCTATCAGCGAGTCGTTTCCTCCATTATCTTTTGTTAATAATATTCTCCCATACATTTTCATGGTCGTTTTGTAATCCTAGGTCGAGACTAACTGAACTAGTTGTAATGATAGTTCCCGTGTATTCTCAAGTATCAAAGTATTTGAGAGGGGCGAAATCTAGAATCCGAAAGAGACCTAAAAAGCAACTCTGATCAGATCGATCTGAAACTTTTGAGACTAGGGTATATCCATACTGCTGCTTATTGGACAACAAGTTACCAGTGTACCATAAGGGTGGGAAATGAGATCATATTTTAAAATCATGAAGATTATATATATTTTTTCTGATTTATTATTTCGCCAGTTTCTGTTACTGTGTTGATATAATTTTAGAGACATCTATCATGATTATGTCACAAATTTCACAATGAATGAAGCTCTGCACCAGAAATTACATTTTAAGAACTTAGGATTAGTGATACAACATACTCTGTAAATTTCTCAACTGCGTGATCTCATTCATAAATTTCACAATTTCGGGTCTGGTTAGATTCTGGCAAATTAATCAACAAAGAACAGAACGTAAAAGATGAAGAAAACAGGTACGTCACTTGCGTAGTACGTACGCAAACAAACGTAAATAAACTCTGTAATGACTATTAGCGGAATGTGAAAAATCATAAAAATTTGTTCAACAATATATAATATAAAAATATCATTTTTAAAAGCACAGGCTCAGAACCGCAGTTTCAAAAATTGGTATCGAGTGTGAAATAAGGAAGTCTAACTGGAATGATCGTTTACAATAGCCCATACAGATCTGCACGCTTAATAGAAATTTGTTCTGATGTGAGGTATAGAAGGCAGAAAGAAGAATCTTATAAATCCAAATGCCAAATGCCTCGGCGAATGCGGAACAATGTCTTCGCAAAACGTGTTCACTCTCTGGATTCTGGCATAGATTATTTCAGAATTATTGAAACACAACTTTAAAATACATTTTGTTGAATGAACAGAAATTGAATCTACGCGGAAAAAAATAGTTAGTTGGAAAAACAAATGTTAACTAACTAGTTAGTTGGAATTATCGGAGTCGCGTGGTGACAACTCTACGGATACCAGTTTATTGGCTCGGTATGTGTTACAGTGACCGACATCAGTCTCGTTTCCGTAAAAGCAAACCAGAGTTTAGTTGGATTTACAATTTTGTCGGTAAATGCAACAAACATCGAGTCAATCAACGCGCGTCAGTTTTCCCAAGCAACTACTTCTTTCCGTGTACTCAGCTGCACCCAAATGTAGATAATTACTTGGAAAATATTCGTAGGCCTTTGCGTAGTAATTAAGTAGAAAAAATCAACGTTATGCATAAGGTAGAATACTTTCTTTAAAAAATGAAGCACTTCTTGATTCTGACTTCCATGTACATTTTTGAGGATATCTAACAATTATCTCCGTAAATTCAATGATTTCCATCAAGATCGGCGTATCCAAAATAGACTTTACACTTGGACATTTCCATATAACCATAACTTTTAAACATATTTACTTTCATAGAAAATATCAACAAGAACTATGTTAGTTTCACTTCTAAAGAGCTCTCTTATCACAATTAGCAGGTAGATTATATATTCTTTAGGACTTAATTTTCGATTTCAGATAACGATAGAACTTTTGAGAGGATGAAAAATCGATGGAAAAATCTGATTAGACTTAGCACGGCTGCAATAAATTTGGTAAGATGTAGAATCCTTATCAAACAAATAAATGCACGGGTTAAATAGCACGATTACACATTGAAAAAGAAGATTTCAAGAACCGATTGATTATATAGTCATTTTCGTACACATAAGAAAATGAGAGACGCTTATCGAGTAAAGAGTGTTACCCATTTCAAGAATAAAACCCGGCCTGGGCGTCTCCGGCTTTTCAGTTTCATGCAATGAGATCGAATAACATTTCATGATCAGAGCAGGGAAGTGTAAAGAACAGAAAGAAAAATTCTCAAGGCCAAAATTTGTTGAAAAGATCCATGAAAGAATCATAAATCATGAAAGTTATGGCGACGTCTAGACATACCCTACCTAACCTAGGTACTGTTCCTTTGTAGAACGCACTGGGACCTTCATTTTTCCATATCTGGACTGCGCAATCCCAGCTATTTTTATATTTCGCCGCTTCCAAACCCTAGAAAAAAAATTGTATTTTTATTTCATCAGAAAACAAAGAAATCTCATCATCGCAGAATAAGTGATTTGACTCAATAAGAGTACTCTTATAAGAGTCAATGGCAGAGGTTTATCCATGATAAATTTCTTCATGTACCTGCATCCTCGTTTTCACGACGTCAATTGGCGTATTTCCATAAACTGATGCGGCCCCGGCAACGGCACCGAAAGCGCCAACAACATATTTTGGAACATGTTTGCTACTATCTTCCCCTTTATACCACTCTTTCAGAGATTCCATAACAAAAAATCGAATAGCTTGGTTTGAACCTTGTTTCATTATTGTCGGTACCACGCCTTGATATACACCTCGGAACCCTTGAAAAAAATAATTTGCACAACTTTATTTTAATAAAGTTTTGATTCAGTGAGATGGCAATTGATGTTTCTTTTGCGAGCTTCACTAAACAAAATGTGGAACGGAGACGGAAACTAAAATTTCGTCAGATTTAATTGTTGAACTAAATTGGAACATATGGACGATTACAAACCACTAAACTTCTGAAAAATTGAGTTGGTCTTTTGAGAGCTGCTAAACACAATAATTATCTATCGAATATATTGCTTCGACATCATACAGATACACCATTTGTTTGAATAGGTGGGGAAGATTACTCCGCAATCGCTGGATTTATCAGATACGATTTTTCGAAGATCAAAACGGTTTTATTCCAGTTTAAATTGGAACCGTCCATACGTTATTATCGTCATATAATGACAAAGTTCCTCAATAAGCATCATGTAATCTCCAACACATTTTCGTTCTGTAAGCTGAAGAACATCATAGATAAGATTTTTGGCAATCAATCAATTTCGGCTACAAAATTAGACTTTGTTGCTCTCACTTCTAAATAATGAGAATCTGACGATAATTCGTTATAAGAACTTGATAAATCTCGTACCTCTCTTTTCAAAAAAATTTGAGTGAGGATCACTTCATCCATAAATTAATAGAACTAATCTGATCGACCCTAGCCAATTCTCTGACTTGTATTATTGCAATAAAAATATTAAAAGATTCAAAATACCATTTTCCTTAATGATGATTCCTACGCCATGAGCAAATCCTCTGAACCGAGGATTTGGAGAACGTTGATCGTTGATAAATTTTACTTTGATGGTCTCCATGGGAGTTACGGCAAGTATAGCCTCGCAAACACCCGCACATAGACCGGCCAGCAGTCTATTCTGAGCATTGAGTTTTCCATCTGAATCCACTAGATGCTTTTTGACTGTTTCAAAAGATCCAAATCGCACTGCAGATTTTGGTATCGAGCCATATAATAGTACTGATAGACCTCTGTATAGTCCAAAGAAACCGTGATTATTCACCGTCTTCTTTATGCAATCAAAAATTCCTGCATACTGTTTTCCGGCTCCAGCTTTACCGTCAAGTTGAAGCTGCGTTTTGACGTATTCTGTTGGATATGTGATGCAGATTTCGATGCCTCCTGTGATGCCACCTGAAATACAGAGGGCCAGTAGATAATTTAGAGATTTACAACGATAGGAAGGTATAATTTTTGTGGTCTCGTCAACATTTTGAAACGCACAGAAAGCAGGCTCGAAGCCAAATTGAAAGAAGGAATCGCAAACCCTATTACCGAAAGTGACGGAAATTTTCTTTTCAAATAAGAGGACTAATAAAATGAAATTTTATAGAGGATGCAAACTTCGATCTCCATACATTATGATGACCGTATCTCCACCAACTATTTCAATACATTGACTGACGTTCCATTTCAGAGCTTTTTTATTCCGAAACGAGCAAAAACACCCAAACCACTCCATTTCTCTCAAAGATATGAAAGATTACAATATAAAATACGTCACATGAGGGCAGAGAAGGATACTGATTACACTGGACAAAAAGTATTGGGATCGGCAGGGATCCCTCATATACTTGAATTTTTCTGTTTCGTTTGGCGTACGATTCGGAAATGCGATCACTCTTGCCCGATGCATTAGGTCCAGTTTTTTTTTCCAAAATTGAAGTATCGTTTCTATGGCTGCTTTTGTTCATCTTCCAATTTTCATCAAAACGGTATTCTTGGCGATTCTGTCTCATAATTGCGCAAAAATTATATCAATCCCGCCAATCAAGTGTCCAATATATTGGTCAAGAATGATTTCTAATACTGCGTGGTTATTTCTTTGAAACGCATGAGAAAAGTTTTAAAAAGTTTCAAAAAATTTCTGTCAACACAAGGGATATTAGTGGACCACGAGTGGATGCTGGCTATCAAAAAGGTATAAGTGAGAGGAAAATTAAATGAAGACTTTTCAAAATTTTCATTCTGAATTTCACTCTCTCGCCAAGTTATAGATTTCATCTATTCTCTTCATTGAAATGCACAAAACATCGTTCAGTTCGACTATATTTAAGCTTTATTTGAACAAGATATCTACTGCACAGAGCTTTGTAATCTTGCTCAAATACACATTCTGGACTATTCTGAAGGTCAATGTAGATATGCAACTATCCACCAATCTATTTTTTTCAGGATTTTCAAGAAGAATCACAAAAGCATTGGAATTTCATCACTCACTTTGCGATAGAAGGGTTACCCTTACTTATCGAACAAAATAATGTTAACTCCCGATTAGGGAGAGAGGGGCGATGTTGAACCGTCACGATAGATTTATCCCACGTGGTCCTTTTCGTTCCGTATTACATTGTTAGTTCATTTCCAATACAGACACATATTTGAGCTGTCCAGGCCATCGACTTGGTAACACCTAAATTCGCTCAGACAGTCTATCCGACATTTTTTACCATAAGCCCACGACTTTTTACGAATACAAGAAGGCAAAGAGCCTCCAGGCCTGTGCAGTATCCTACCCTTTTCTGACCCCAATCGTGAGCTACATAGTAAATCGACGATTATTGACTGTTTTGAGTCAAAATTGATCAAACTGGAGCCAAGTTATGACAATTTTAGGCAAAAGGGTAAAGCGGGTCAATACTTGTCAACAAGGACCGACTCCTGGGAGGACGAAAATTCGTGGTAGAATCGTGTTTTTGATAATACTGTGCGGAAAAGAAAGCCAATGGTCCGTGCGTAAAGTCAACTTTTCCACAAGGTCTATCGAAAACACGTCTTTCTCATCATCTCAAGCAATATAGGTAAATTCGAGCTTTTCGGCGATATACCTCTTCTTTAATATTCTTTGAATAACAAAAAAAAAGTCACACCACGTATGAAGGGCGAACGTTGATTTCATTTTATAATCTGTGTCCGATGTCGCTCCAATTCATGCGAATCATGTGGCGGTACTGGACTTTCTTTTAAAGCTACGAAACTCGAGGGTTCTGAAAATTTTTGTCATATATATTCTTGAGTTACATTTATTGTGATATTCCGCAGCCCGCCCAGGCTCAATTACCACAGGATGGCTGAGGCTCAAAAATAGTTCATGCAAAATCGCGCCCCTCACCCTTACCGATGCTACAAGGCTCGCAAGATATATACTTGTTAAGACCTCGCAATTCTTCGTCATTTTGCGCCCGAACGATGAATGCCCGTAAGATTTTATGATGGCAGTTGGAGAGTTGTTGATGAGCAAGCTTTCGCGAAATATGCAAAATCCCGTGATCACGCCACCGCAGTGAGAATATTATTGCGCTTACAATTTTAGAACTTTTCACAAAATATATAGGTCCGATGTAACAAACTACTAAATATTCACATACGGCCCCCTCCCCCCGGCGCTCTTATCTGCACACCCACACATGCAAAACATACGCGCGAAACAACCAAAAGGAGGAAAACTGCGAGTGCGAGCGAAAGTTTCCTCTGACCAGACAACGTGAGGCAGGAATTCGCGATCCTCTCAAGGTCGAGCTCAAGATTTTACATGATGATAATTCAACGATGGCCATGCGCTGAGTTGACTGGAATTTTTTGGAACGAGCACCTATCATAACCTCCGGGATAATTTAGGCGGAATGTTATCTGTGTGGTGAAGCCGGGACCCGAAAAGAGCTCAGTTGTTCAGATACGCGCAAGCTCCAAGATTATCTCATTCGCACGACTTTGGTTTTGACTCCAACTCGTCCGCGGCGATTTGACACCTCGATCGCGAGAGCTTCGACGTAAACAACACCACTACACACACGCAACACACGCATAAGCGGGTGCCGGGCCGGGTTGACAGTGTTGACATTGGGATGATTGCACGACAGGCGTGTGTAAAAGTAGGAAAGCGGATAGTGCAGCAGAGGTTTACTCACCGGCTATGATGCCCTTGACGCCGGCGTTACCGGCTGGAGTCGCCGCCGCGCCTCGCTCTCGCATCCAGGGTCTCCGGGGGAACGGATCCGCCGCCGACGATCGAGCGGCCGCTCGCTGCTGCTGGTGCACGAACCACGCCACGTCCATTCCGACACCCGGACTGCCTCCTGGCAGCTCTATACCTCCGGGTAAACGAGCACACAGCGATTGGCCTTGACGCGGCTCGACGATGTTGTCGAGGTGGGCGCGCAGCGACACGAGCAGAAGCTTCTTCTTTTTGCCCGCGCGAGCAGATGACGCGCGCGCGCGAGGTGGTCGCGCGATTTTGCTGCACGAGCTACTACACCAACGCACTGCTGGAACTCGCGATGAAAATGACCACCGTCGGCAATCACTCCCCTCTATCGCTTTCGCACAAGCTGCCCTCGCTTATTCCCCGATCTTTCGCTCCAGACTTTACTTCACTCCTCAATTTGGATTCCATGCAGTGGGAGTTTGTTGTGGAACTGCGGCGCTTGGAGACCTTTCAAGGATTATTGTTGATTGGATCTGCTTGTGCGGTACGAGGGCAGTTGGTGGACACTGAATTTGACTAAAATTAGTAGACGATTGTTGCTGAACCGATGATTGATGGCTCGTGATCTGTATGCGGCGCCGGCCGGCACAAAACTGCCGACACATAAACTCTCCCACTTTTGCGGCGTACTTGAACAATATCGCGTATCGCGTGCGTTCTTCGGTGCGCCCGCGCGCGCGAGCTTCTGCATGTCTGTGTGATGCACTGGTTGGCTGTGTGAGAATATTGCGCAAAGCTCATCGGAATTCAAGTACTGCACGTATCGTATACATTTACCTGCTTACCCGCCTCTTTCTCTCTTTCCCAATCGAACATTGAACCGGACAGTCGACTTTTCAACTATTCATGAAGCTATGAAAGAGTTGAACAGAACTCGAGACAGAACTTCGACGACAAATGAATAACTATCCACGAATGGTGCCCACTCGATAGTTTTGGTTTGGCATAGTGCTTCAGAGGATCTGTCAAACTGATCATCATGAATCTTGAAAATTTAGTAAATTCGAAATATTATACAATTTTTTGAATTATTGGGGTGAGATGCATATAACTCGTCACTAAATCATTCTAGTGAAACGCCGAACATTTAGAATGATTTTGTTCTACCCTGATTCCCTTTTCCTCAATAAACGTTCCGACAATTTTCAAATAACTCAAAAAGTTTGCTGTCCATGATGGAGGATGAACTAATTAGAGCCAAAACGTCTGTAAAAACAGCCAGCAATAAAGGTCGCTCGTAAAGATAAGTATGAGAGATTCATTCTGACATAATAGAAACGATGAATCCAGATTCAAATAAGACAGAACATGAGATTGGGATCCGATTTGCGAGTAGGAGCTATTCACTTCATGTTTGTTGATAAGAGTTGATAAGAGTCAAAGCTGCAAAAATGGGGGAATTAGGCCTGCAGAGAATCAGCAATTACCAAATAACGGCGCGTGATGATTTTTCCATTGTAGATTTTTTCAATGTAATTTCAAAACCTCTCACGATAAGTGACACCCAAAAACGCTCACGCAAGGAATTTGATAATTGTATGACGAATCAAAATAGAAAACGCGCATTATGTACCAAAGAATTACAAATTACAAAAATGTCTCACATTTTGCAGAGCAACTGACATCGTCTAAATCAGAGCCAGAACGATGATTCTCAACAGGCATTATTCATATCAGAAAATCAGATAATTCTAATATCCTTATTCTCTTCTGGAAGCTGAGTTACCTCCATTTTCATGATTTCCGGAACTTTCTGCGCGGTCGCGTATAATCGATTGCTTCTTTCTCTCTTGACTATATACTTGTTGACAAATATACCTACGAAATCCCGGGTCGGTCGTGATTTGCACATGCTCGCCGAAGATTCGATCTTATCATGTGCATGCGCGCCAATCGTGTACACGAATGTGCTATTCTCAGCAAAAAGCGAAAAGCATTTGACGTTTGCTAATCCGAGCTCAAAGAGATCGAATAATAAAATCGGGTAAAATATTCACGGACGCGGCGCGAGTATTTTCGGCTCACGAGCTGGAAATTCAAGCCAATGTGCCTCTAAACCCACTAACCCCAGTTATGACGCAAGTGAACGTGAATGACTCTTTATTTTTGGGCGTGACCGATCAATCCATCTCATTTAAAAATCATACTTTTATCGTGAAAACTTGAAGCGAAAATTGTAAGTTTATTGTTAAATAGTTATAAGCATACAATAGTTATAAGCATACAAATTAGACAGCTCAATTTGTATCATGCTTTACATATTTTATACTGAAAGATGAAAAAAGTGTGAATAATAAAACGTCAATCCCTTGAAGTCGTCATACTAAGCTCTACCGTCTTTCAATTTATTATGGGATGCGCCGCACCGATCATCAGTAATACGAATCGGCAAATCAACTAAACGATTTCATCACATAGCAAAGTTGACGGAAAGGCTGATTCAGACGGTCCGTTTCTGTTAGAATTTGGTACACTCATAGACGACTGCCGCATATATTTTAAACAGAATAAGTCGCTATATAATACAATTTAAAAACTCGATAAAAATTAACCGCTACACCTTACACGCAGGCGTCTTATGCATTCTTTTTGTTTTAGAAACCCTGCATCCTGCTCAGAACATATAAACGTATATATAATACACAACGTCCTGAATTAAAAAGTTAGATGCATAAACATGCGCGCGCAGTTACGAGACTTCTGTGTTTGTTAGGACGCGAATAAAAGACTTTGTCGAGCATGGTAATGGTCTTGAGACAGTCTTTCGTGGTTTTTTTATCAGTTCTCAAGTCTAGTGGTTGGAGGAAAACGTGTCATTTATTAAAAGGTATTTAATACTATTCTTAGAAAGAACCATTTATATTAAATATGTGCACTGGAACTTGTCTTCTTGATATCTGAGCATATCGATAAGTTGTTGATCGCCTAACGAGCGTGTAATGTAAATTCATCCTCGAGTTAAAAAACAATCCATCCTTTCA
>JAPYYZ010005839.1:0-10468 GCA_030522705.1 Eretmocerus eremicus | reverse complement strand
ATGTCTCACGGAGTACTCTCGATCAAAATTTCTCTGAATTCCGGTCCCATGGGGTTCCAATGACCCATCTCTCCCAATTCGAACCGAGCTCATCCATCAAGAGTCACTCCCTCCAAACGAGACATCTGGGATCAGAATCAGTCTCGCCGTTTGACTTCATCTGCACATTATAGTTAGCAAGTAAGGGCTCTACCCAGAAAATTATTTTGGCCCAGAACTTTCCCAGGCTCAGGTCCCAGTAGAGTTCCCAGTGGGATCCCACTGGGATCCCAGTGAATTATTTTCAGCAGGGTGATTAAAGATGATTTGAGTGTCAAAACCCACGCGCATACGCAGGAAACCCAGGCTTTGTAAATTAAAATAGAATTTTGAATAACTATACTTCGTTGCGTGTAAGTTTTTCTGCGCATGCGCGTTGATTTTGACTCTTGAAACTATATTCAATCCATAACTGGTACGACTTCCTTCAAAATCCGACGTCTTGCATGCTGATTGATAAGAGAGAGCCAGTGATATACTCGTTTGAAGCTTGAAAAGCCCGTCGAGTCTTTCCCAGGCTCATGGATGTAGTCCCTGGAATTCTTCCCCAATTTGGAAAAAGCTGTACCTCTTGTTCTACTGAACGAAATCCACTAGAGGTTGGCTCAATTCAATGGAAAATTCATCATATACTTGGCAAAATTACTCTCAGATCCGACCAATGATGGGCATGCGCAGGAACGTCCATTCTTTGATTAAAAAGATGCTTTTAACGCAGTTGGTCGCTTATCTGACGACTTTCTGAACTCTGAGATCACGTAGGGACCTTGAGAAAGTTTTTGTCATGAGCCGTTCGATTGTCTTATAAACGATCTCCCAGATGCTTCTGGAAGAATGAAAAAATACGAGGAACAAGCTTCATTTCTGGGGTTTTCGGCGAAATCGCTTATGTGGGCCTCAATTTGAGGGAAAGAAATTTTCCTACCTAAACTTTGTGCATTCGGTCATTTTTCAACTTTATAGAACCCATTAAAAAACATTGGGAGGCAGAAAAAGTCGTCAGAAAAGTGTGCTGAATTGACATGGACAGCCTCAACTAAGAGTTGGATCATTGATTATCACATTGAGTCCTAGAGCACCGTCAGTTTTCGCTATCATACGAACTTAATAGAAGCCCCACAACAATAACAGTGCGAGTATCACTATGAATTATACCAGCTGTAAAACGCCTGATGAGGGACGTGCTTGTTTTGTTGTAGACTCTGATTATATTGGTTGGTATACGATTGGTTCCCACTATTCTGCAGATACGAAGGCAGATCAGTCAATGTATAGAGAGGGCTAGGATTGGTATTAGCGGTGGTGGTGAAGCTATTCAAATTCACATCTGCTGCAACAGGAGGTGAGCTGCTCCAAGATGGTGTTAGAAGCTGTGATCGTTTCAGAAAGTTCGAATCAGCAACAGGATTGCTCGCATTAAGGTGTTTGGATGTTGAATCCGAAATTTCTGAATGAGGCCCAATGGGGGTAACTAAAGAGTCTGCTGCTGGATGTAGATGATACAAATTATGCTGCTCGCTTATATTTGACATGAGAGATGTACTACATGTGAGCTTTGTCCTGAGCTGATGACTATGCGATGTTGTGATGACTGTCAATAACTGATTATGGTAACTATCCGGCGTAGCTCCGTGAGAAGATGTCCTGTTCATCACATCTAATGGACATTTCATCGAATCCAAAGATGATCCAGCATGAGATCCATCTTCTTGTGGTCGATTCAAATCTAGAAAAGCGTGCGTGAATGATCAATACCAGATAAAAGATGATCAATTCGAGTTTTATGATAGATTCTAGAAGAGTTTGGAGGATTTCATACGAGGGACATGTAATCCCCGCGTATTACACTGGTCAACAAAGTTTTGGGGTTGGAATAACGCATGACCAGACTGGAACTTCCTTATGTATTTTCCGACGTAGAAACCGGATCCACAGCTCGTTTTACCCATTCATGTCAGGATTGATGATTATAGCGCAAACATCGTTTCCAGAAGTTTTCACTCATATTTTGAATTGATCGGTTTAGCACTGCTTCTCTTCGATCGGTCAAGGAATATTCCCAAATAAATTTTCCCGTGTATTCCAACCTACTGAAGTCGATGATGGTGAATTTATAAGGCTAAGATGCATCTGAATCAAGACATGGAAATTCCTATGAGGAAAATTTGACGAATTTAGCAATAAATTCTCAAAAACTCGCAGGGATCAAGGATAAAACTTTGGAGCTCGCAAGGTCACATTTTTGTCAATCTTGCTTGTACTCCTTGCTCCTCTCGCAGATTTTCGGTGATTTTTTATAGAAAAATAGGTACCATAAATACTACTCTGTACAAGTCCCAGCTCAAAAAAAATGTTGTGGATTTTCATGTGAATTTTCTGAAATTCTGCGAAAGGCCTTTCTAAGGTAGTACTCCAGAGAATCGATTCAACGATCGAAAAATTATGGAACTCAACACATTCCCAGATGATGACCTCAACAGCACTCCTCTATATTCTTTGACCTCGGAGTCCCTTGAGCCAAATTATGCGCCTTTCTGTTTCATTCAATTCAACACTTACACTATGAAGAGTATCGTGTGAATTTACATGTTGCATGTAAATTCACATGACGTGTCCGACAGAGTGAGATTCTTTGGTCCGGCTTGGTGAATTCTCTTGGTCGTGTGAATTTACGCTGCTAAGCAGTGTAATTCCACAGGCGCGCATAAGTTTACAGTGTCAGAGAGTGGATACAAAGTGCCCAAAGTCGGACACTGTAATATCCTCCAGTCGTGTGATTCCACGGCGGAAATAGTGAATAATCTAGCGCACTGCACTTTTCCATGCCGGACAGAGCGAATACTCACCCACGTGTAATTAATCGTCATATTCTTCCTCATGAAAATCTGAGGCCACCGTGGCCTAGTGGATCTAGTCCTTGGCGTACCACGCGGAAGGCCATGGTTCGATTCCCGGCCGGCACTTTTGAGATTTCTTCTCATGTGCTTTTTACGGCGGTCTCGGTGGTTCGGAACCCACCTCAAAGTGTAGGTCCCCCTAACCGAGGTGAAATTGGTAGTTGCCAGTTGCTGGCGCACTTGTTGAGCGTATCTCAACCCCACGCACATGGGTGTCGTCTGGATAGAGCTCGAAAAAGCAGGTACCGAGACGTTAAACTGAGAACTTATATCTTTCTCATGGTGATCGTTTCATGATTACAATTGTTACGACTGATATATGAAGTACTCTAATTAGCTTTTACCGCGAAGCACATCACACGTACGAGATATACGCCACCACCTAAGACTCGACGTCCATACGCAGTTTGAAACAGGGCGAATACTATGCTCCGAGTCAATGTTTTGAGTCTGCGAGTTTGTTTTCGCGAAATGAAGAGCCGGGCTCAGTTACGGGGATCAGCAGTTCGGAGAACTTGCTCGCATCACTGCAATTCGTGGAATTTGTCAGGCAACGGCCGATGCATTCCGTCGAGTTCCTGTTCTCCTATAGCGGCGGAGCTACTGGGCTCCCGAGTCTCGGTGTCCTAAATCCAACATGGCCGGCGACTTTTCCACAGCTCCGAGCAACCGGGAGCGGGTGGTCTCTTCCCCTGTTTATTTCATAAATACCACGCTGAAAATCGTGTCGCGAGCGCTGTGAAATCGTTTTCGGAATAGTTACAGAGTGGGTGATTGAGTTTCATCGAGTGCAAGAACGCCTTTCCTCGCCATATCAGCTCGAGAAAGCCACGGCTTTGCGGTGACCTGTGCTCGGCGTTCTGGTTCATTAGCAGACAAATAAGCCAAAACTCGCGGTCGAGGAGTAAAGAATTAGTTACTGTGATGGCCCTAGTGAGCGATGTAGGCCCCTTCATTGTGTTATTGGTTGATAAATGTCCGACAAGCCGCCCGAAAGGATGTAAACATGCAATAGCAGAAGATGTCATCCGCGACAGCATACGATTCGGCCCACGAGCGGCACTTGTGAAGGCAATTATTACGAAATTTTGAGCTCTTGCTCACCCAATCTCTCCACGCACTCACGGTTTGTTCTACAATCTCACAGTTTCCACGCTTGGAGACACTTGGGACGTGTTACTTTTCGCATAATTTCAAATATCCCGACTCGCTCCGTATGATGCGATGTATACATGGCAAAGTCGCCAGCCATGTTGGATCGAGGTTCCTCCACTACACCAGACTTGGAAGCCCAATTGCGGATCCTGTCATCTTTGGATTAATAACTCCCGAAGCCGTTGATATATTCCAAACAACGGTGTTATCACTTACTAATACATGCAAGAGCATCAATAATCACAACGTTTTGACACGGTCGTATACACAGGTCTAACAACTCTGGTAGTGGGGGGAAGGTCCGCTATCGAGGCGGCGTTTGGTTGTCGTCGTCGCCTCCACGAAACGCTACTTATCATCTACGTCCCTGGATCTGCGCATGCTTGCCTACATGAAGCAGCAGCAGAGCAGACGTCATCATCTACTCCGCCGGGAGCAGCGCGAGCCGGCGCACGCGGTTGCGATGATCAGAATCACTGCGATGATCCAGTTCGCACTGATTTGCACCTGGCAAACGAGGGCTCGTCATTCCCCTCACTTTTGGCAGTGTGTGCAAAATAGTGGGCAGCGACATGCGCGGGGCCGTCGCAGCGTGTATAGTCGTGCCGCTCGCATGCCGCTACCCACTATTCTGCGTGTGAGAAGCCGCATAATATCTCAGCCCAAATCTCAAGTCCCTATGGGCGGCCACAACTTTATATATGAGTTTGAGGGCGCAGGTTAGCAGATGTCGTGGTGGCTGTACTGGCCAAGGCACGGGCATTGAACTTTTGCCGACCCGGGTTCAAATTCCGCCTCGGGCAAGTTTTTTTTTCACAAATTCATTCTCACAATTATTTCTACTCAATATTATACATGATAAATTCATACAAGATACAACGGCACTCAAAATCCAGATAATTCATTAAGTTTTCCCTATTGGACTCACAGGGACATAAACTACTTGTATACATTTTGCAGATGAAGATTCGGAGAGAGAATACTGGCTGTATTTCTAACATAAGGTTCATATATTCAAGATAAATTCCTCAAAGATCATGAATGTCATGCGTTGAGGAGGCAACAAATGACATGAATTTGGAAAACTCATTCTCATAATCTGAAAATTCAGGGAAGAATCAATTCGGTACGGAAAGAATAATCAACATTTTTCCTCGATCATGTAGAAGTCTTGAAAATGTCCTAGGAACCCCAAAGTTCCTAAAAATGTGGTATCACTGGAATCTGGAAAGTTTTTGAAAAATATGTCATGTCCTTCTGAGTCCAATCGCGGAAACTTCGTGAATTAATCGGGATCTGAGAGCCGTTGTTACTGGTATGAATTCATCATATATAATATGAAGTAGAAAAAGTTTGAAAATGGATTTGTGTAAAAAAACTTGCCCGAGGCGAGATTTGAACCCGAGTCAGCGAAATTTTGATGCCCGTGCCTCAGCTAGCACAACCACCACGACATCTGCTAACCTGCGTCCTTAAACTCATATATAGAGTTGTGGCTGCCTCCAGAGACTTGAGATTTGGGCTGAGATATTGTGCGGATTCTTACAAGCAGAATAGAGGGCAGCGGCATGCGAGCGGCACGACTATACACGCTGCGATGGCCCCGCGCATGCCACTGCCCACTATTCTGCGTACACTGCCGCAAATTGGGGGAATTACGAGCCCTCATCCGCCAGGTGCAAGTTAGTGCGAACTGGATCATCGTAGTAATCCTGATCATCGCAACCGCGTGCGCCGGCTCGCGCGACTCCCGGCGGAGCAGACGATGACGTCTGCTCTGCCGCTGCTTTACGCGGGCAAGCATGTTCAGATCCAGGGACGTATATGATAAGTAGCGCCTCGCGGTAGCGAGTTGAGAACTCATTTCGCGTCTTCAAAAGCAGGCCTACCCCTACCACCGGAGTTGTGAGACCTGTGTATATGACCGTGCGTTTCGAGATACCTTCCGCAGTTAATCGTCGTTCAGATATAAGTTCAAGACATTCTCCTGCTAGCATTGATAGTGGTCTAGAGTAAAAACGTCCGTCTGAGGACCAAGAGATTTGAATCCAAATCCCAGGTAGGTTAATTCTTTTTTTCTCGAGTACTTGCTTTTTCCATGGAAATATGACAAAGCGAGAGGCGTGGGCCAGGACAAAATCTCGGATACTATTAGAGGTGAATTTTGATGATAAACTCGAAGTTTGTCATCAAGGGCCAATGCATCGCGTATTATTTCTCCACTGATATCGTATTCACCCTGAGCATGAGCAAGCCCTTACTCCGTTGCCCGCAGTCAACTCTCAATGTCATCGTGAATCTGTATACAAATGATTACTAAGTATTGTATCTGCTGATATAATTCGGTCGATGTAAGTAGAGACGTCATAACTCCTTGCTTATTTCGAATACTTCAGATTGTTGCTTCCATTAGGACCATGATAGATTTCTGTGTCCAAACAAATAGAAAACTAGGACTGCGATAAAATCACTCGCCCGCAGGAAAAATTACAGTAGCGCTGTGAATTTACACAATGACGGTGAAAAAACCGTTTCCGATACTGTGAATTCACAGTGCCCGACTATGGGTACTTTGTGTTCACTGTCGGTGAGGATGAAACAGCACGATACTTTTGACAGTGTAGTCTCATGGTGAGACAAAGGAAACCACGCATATTTCTGAATTCAACAATGAGCTTGTTATGAAATTTTACACGAGCGAACCACAGCAAAGAAAAATCATCTTGGGCTGAATCCAGTTAAAATTATGCAGCGAGAAATTTTTGGAAATTCAATCGACTCCGCTTCGAGATATATGATTCCAAAAACGAAATGATGAGACACGTATTCTTCTGTTTCACCCGAAACCGATCCGTTTCAAAGATATTGAAATTTCGAGATTTGAAGCCTCACCGCGATTTTTGTGAGAATTGGATGTTTGAAATTGGGAAAAAATTGATAAATCATGCTGATCTTCGAATATCTTAAAAAATCTTCATACATATGGTCAGATGTACTGGAAGACATGAAAAAACACAGGTATGGTTCAGGAATAGATCAGGGATTAGCGGGAAATTGAATTTCTACATAGAACACAAAAATATCGTTTTCTCAAGAACAACATCTTTCTTTCCGCTGAAAATTCTCTTGTAGGGGCACAATCTCATGATGGATGTAATTCAATTGGTTTCATTGGCTCTCAAAATTTGAGGGAGGCTATATGAATTTTTTTCGATTAAAAAACACCGAGAATCACAATATCCGTGTACATAGCACAGATACAGTGAGTAAAACGGCTGTACAGGTTCGTAAATTCATCTCTCTACTCGTTTCCTATGGTTGAAATAATCCATAGGCAGTGTAACAGACTTCCATACGTTTACGCGACTTCCCAAGAAAATAGTCGCGCCACATTCGCACCCGATGTCTTGCAAGCGACACAATAATCTCTTCCGAGTTCAAACAGAACGAATGTCAGTATGGTTTTGGCAGTGGAGGTATTTCATTCTCCATCTTTCATGAATAGAGGTGTCATTTTAAAGCGGGACAAAATTCCCAGAACGTTTGAAATGCCCAGATTTTCGGATGTTCATACGAAAGCAATCTATGCTAGGAAGGAAACGGATGAGTTTTCCGAATAAGAATGCCTTGCTTCTCTCCTGAAATGCTCGTACCCCGAAAAGAATATAACTAGTGAGTAATATGTATGTAAGAATTGTTATCGTAAGTTTGCTAATAACTTTCGAAAGTCATTCAAACCAGTGATAAGTGACAATAATCCTCATGATAGTGGGTGCTTTGATGATGACGTTCGTATTGACCCCTCGGTAGGTGAATTCGAAAATCTTCCTCGTGATTGTCATGATAATGATTCTGATTTTCAACCAGATCGAATTGATCTATGTCAGGAAATAAATGGAGTTATTGCTGAGTTTGGCAGTATCGTATCACCGTTGAGAATTCCGTGACTTCATAAGGAGCAGCATGCAACCAGGAAAAGGAAGCAGATTTTTGAGTGCCATGCACAGCAAACAAGTGAGGGATTGTCGGAAATTTGTGAACAGATCGAATTCACTAACCGAGGGGCCAATAAAGAACGTCATCATCGAAGCACCCACTATCATGAGGATTATTGTCACTTATCACTGGTTCAAATGACACTCGGAAGTTATTAGCGGATTCACGATAACAATTTTTACATACACATTACTCACAACTTCAATCTTCTTCGGGGTACGAGCATTTCAGAAGAGAAGCGAGGCATTCTGATTTGGGAACCTCGTTCGTTTTCCTCCTAGCATAGATTGCTCCCGTATGAACATCCAAAAATTCTGTGCATTCCAAACGTTCTGGGAATTTTCTTCCGCTTCAAGATGATACCTCCATTGATGGAGAATGGAGAAGTAAATACCTTTACTGCCGGAACCATACTGACATTCGTTCTATTTGAACTTGGAAGAGAATATTGTGTCACTCGCGAGACATCGGGTAGGAATGTGGCGCGACTATTTTCTTGGGAAGTCGCCTAAACGAATTTGAATGACTCGGCCGCAGGATAAATTTGGAAATTTGACTAATGGATTGATTCTATTGATCTTTCCTGCCATGTGAGAGATTGAAACTGACCCGAACCTCTATGACCAACGATGCGAGAACCGACAACATTGAACTGCCCGATTTCTGCACGTGACATGTTGGAGGGTCGACGAAAGTCTCAGCCTCTTGAATTATCCAAAAAAGATATGGATTAGAGAAAAATATGTAAAGGAATTATACTAATGAATGGAGAAGAGGAGGATAATGATACTGTTCCGCCCCGATCCCTCCGCTAGGCTCGTCAGTATGACGGCGGAGAGATCTGTCATGGACAGCTATTGGAAGGATGATACATCGGAAATGCTGGTTACATTGGAGAAGATGATGAACTTTTCGATGGTCACGAGAACCGTGACCATCGTATCATCACAGAGTTTATCATCTTTTTCAATATGACTAGCATTTCCGATGTATCATACTTCCGATAGCTGTCTATGGAAGATCTCTCCGCCGTCATACTGACGAGCCCAGCGGAGGGATTGGGGCGGAACAGTATAATTATCTCACTCCATTCCATTCACTAGTATAATTTTCTTATATATTTTCCTCTGATCCATATCCTCTCTGGATAGTTCAAGAGGCTGAGACTTTTGTCGATCCTCCAACATCTCTCGTGCAGAAATCGGGCAATTCAAGATTGTCGGTGCTTGCATCGTTGGTCATAGAGGTTCGGGTGAGTTTCAATCTCTCACATGGCAGAAAAGACCAATAGAATCAATTCATTAGAGTTTCAATCTCTCACATGGCAGAAAAGACCAATAGAATCAATTCATTAGTCAAATTCCCAAATCAATCCTGCAACCGAGTCATTCAGATTCATTCACTTCGGCATTGGGTTCTTGGAATACCTTGCCTCTGAGCTCTTATACTCTCACTAAGCACCTTTCATAAATTTCTCTTTCGGGTCTTCACACCCAGATGGCTCACGGTTCTTCCTGACCGTCAAAGAGTTCATCATCTTTTCCAATATAACCAGCATTTCCGATGTATCATTCTTCCAATAGCTGTCTATCACAGATCTCTCTGCCGTCATACTGACGAGCCCAGCGGAGGGATCGGGGTGAAACAGTATGATTATCTCCCTTGATCCCATTCACTCGTACAATTTCCTTAAATATCTTCCTCTGATCCACTCCTTCTTTGGATAGTTCAAGAGGCTAAGACTTTTGTCGATCCTCTAACATATCTCGTGCAGGAATCGGGCAATCCAATGTTGTCGGTTCTCGCATTGTTGGTCATAGAGGTTCGGGTCAGTTTCAATCTCTCACATGGCAGGAAAGACTAATTCATTAGTCAAATTTCCAAATGTATCCTGCGACCGAGTCATTCAAATTCATTTACTTCGGCATTGGGTTTTGGAATGCCTTGCATTTGAGCTTATAGTCTTACTAAGCACCTTTCATAAATTCCTGTCTCGGGTCTTCACACCAAGATGGCTCACGGTTTTTTGCGACCATCCAAGAGTTCATCATCTTTGCCAATATAACCAGCATTCCCGATGTATCCTCCTTCCAATAGCCGTCTATCACAGATCTCTCTGCCGTCATACTGACGAGCCCAATTCAATGTTGTCGATTCTCGCATTGTTGGTCATAGAGGTTCGGGTCAGTTTCAATCTTTCACATGGCAGGGAAGACCAATAGAATCAATTCATGAGTCAAATTCTCAAATGTATCCTGCGACCGAGTCAATCAAATTCATTTACTCCGGCATTAGGTTCTTGGAATGCCTCGCATTTGAGCTCTTATAGTCTCACTAAGCACCTTTCATGAATTTCTGTGTCGGGTCTCCACTCCCAGATG
>JAPYYZ010005838.1:0-15656 GCA_030522705.1 Eretmocerus eremicus | reverse complement strand
AGCAAAGTTGAAAATGCGATGAGCCTTCCTACTACCAATTAAAGCATCAATATTGAATATTGGTGGAAACTGATGAGCCAGTGTCATTTTTCGAATTTCATCAGGTTCACAAAATTGTTTGGAATTCCTCACATTTCTGATCAAAGAAATGGAAAGTACTAACGAAAATAGATCTCTACATTGAGAATCACTCCCCAACAACACCGATTGCTCTGTATAATATATGTATAAAATAGGTCTCTAAGAAACATCTCCCCTCAGCAAATCTGAACTCTTCTCATCACTTCGTCGTCGAAGAAGAGAAAAATTTTGTATAAATTTTCTATTTCGTCTGGGTGTAAAACATTCAATGCTCGACTGCATGTTTCGAAAGAATAAGATACTATGTATAAAAACAGATTCCACTATATGACTTGTTCATTTCAAATGAAACCCTACCAAATTTATCTTTTATAATGCACCTACGTTTTATTTCAGAGTTTTAAAAATTATATGATCAGAAAGATACCTTGACAAAATCCCATGTTTCATACATTCGTTCTCGATATTCCGTCTCTTCAAAAATTTCCGACGAGTCCTCGATGTTACATCGCTCAACTGATATCAGTGGGCCCGAGAAATCTCTCCATGATACAAACGTTTCCATGCAAATCCTGGGTAAGTCGGAGATAATTCCATACTTTGGGTGGATACAAAATTATTACCATGTAGAATATTTCAGATTGGGAATTCAAAATTTCGCGCTCGTGACTTCCGAAATGAACCTTCCAGCGGCACAACGATCAACACACACGTCCAATTCATAGATGGTTGCCGAGTATTGATCGGTTTTGGGTGCATCACTGCTTGTGTCTTCATAGGTACGTTTTTGAATGGATCTGTGCTCGAAGCTCCCACCTTTTTCTCATTCGTATCTGACCGTCAAGATTCTAACACCTTTCAAAAGCCAACCTATGGTAGGACTTCAGAATTTCCTTTTATCTCTTGTTGCACATTTATCTCAAGGTTTTCTCTCATTCTCGTTTCTGATTCTCCAGTCTTCCAATCGCCTATAACTCGCGAGCTAACCGTTGCTCCAAATAGAGAGTCAGTCAGTGGCAGAAGAGAGGGTCAGTACGAGTGGTCTGCGCGCAGCAGTAATAGATTTTGCGCAGTCGTAAATTTGACCGGCTCTATCTACACGTCGCACACATTAGAAGTCGAGCCGACCTCGAGTGCGGTGCGCACGACCTTTCTATTTCATTCTAGAACGTGCACAAATGGAAAATCCATGGTTTCTCCTCTATTGAATTGGAAACTCAACGGGAGAATTAAATTCTTATCTATCATTGCTTTTTGACGCAAAATCGCAGACATGTTTTATTCTCATGAGTATTTAATTGGAAGAATCTTTAATGGTTCAACTACAGATCATTCCCTCAGTTCCAGTACAAGTATTCAGTAACTGGAATAATAACTATACAAATAATTAGAGTTACTGGAATGTTGACCATTTCAATATTGATTGATTATTTTACCTCCAGAGATTAACTATTCAAGTCAGACCCACGCATCACTCGGTTACAGTAGTCTCTCTGGTTAGTGAATCTAGGTTAGTAAGTCTTAGAATATGAGCAATTGAAGCTACACGTGAAGAGATTTCTGTCTTACAATTAAACTGACAAGGAGACCACCAGAAGGGCACATTACAGATCTTGACCAAACTTCGGATATCGTCTTGTTTTGGTGAGGAATGAAGGCATCTCAGAGAGCTCAGTCCCGCGGGCCTTCTGTTCCGAGATACAGCCAAATAGGCCCATGTTGAAGAGTCATGTGTACAGATAGATTAGCAATGCTGATATCTTTGGCTGTATGTTCGGTAAGGAGGACTATGGGATCAAACTCTTCGAGTTTTCTTCATCTCTCACCAAAAACAAGATTACCAGAGTTTGGTCAAGATCTGTGATCCGCAACCCTGCGCTGTTCTCCTTGTGAGAGAATCATGCAATCGAATGACGAATTTTTGCTAATCTCGTTAGTTAATTATTCCTTACCTTAATCGTGGATTTGACCATGTCAAGACATCTTTTAGCATGTCAGCTGGAAAAGCAGTGGCAGCGACGGGCGCGCGGCAGAGAGCTTTGCCTGACCGCAGCAACGCTCGTACTACTTACCGTCATCTCACCGCGTCTGGCGCGAGTATCGAGCCGTGGGACTGAGCGCCGAGAGATTATATCTGCTTCTGCGCCAAGTTTGCAGTTAGAATCCGGTAACCTAGACAACGTACGTAAGTGATTATATGATTTCAGCGTTCCTGCATCGTCTATCGATTTTAGATCGATGAAAGAATTCCTCATGTATTATGAGATGGCTAGCTTGGAACTCGATTCGATTAAAGAAATTCATGAAGGCGCACGAACATGTCAAGAGTTTATCGAATGTGTTTCGGATCCCCAGATCTGAAATACATACGATAAGATGCAAAAATGCAATCGCCTCCCCGTGAACCTCATAATAACAAACATTTATTCATTTGTTTATACATTCATTTATCAACGGTCTCAGAGACCTTTTTCGAAAAATACAATCATTTCCAACAATTTCTGAGGAGAAAACTCTATTTTACATAATGTGGATGGTATATAAAATGGTATATAAAATTTCTCAAATCACCACGTCAATCAGTATTAATCAATCCGTGGCTTTACTTTTTTCAATACATGCAGTCTCCCGTCGAGTCTGGAAGCATGATAACGTTTTTTAAGAGTTTTGAAGACTGTAGATATACGTCGTCGAACGCTCATCAACCCGCACATGAATCCATCTTATGATACAATAGAGTCTTACAAAAAATGATCTCTCAATTACGAACGAAATATTTCGACCCTCAAAGACTCTAAACTTACTTTAAAGTCACAGAAACACAATACAATGTGTATGAATCGCATCTGTTTTCATTTGCTTCCTACTAAAGACGGTACAAAGAGAAAAAGCGTTCCTACAAGTATAACCATGTCTTTCTTCTTTCATGCTCGCTTGCTCAAATATCCTTTCAACATTAAAATTCTTTAACTTACTATAATAAGCTTGAAGGGATCTTTTGTCAACAATGGGACCACAGATTCATTCAGGAGATAGGAGTGGAGTGGGTTCCTACTTATGGATTGTTTTCTGGCAAACAGTTCCTATCTCGATGCAATTGAGAGATACCATGAAAACTAGACCAGTGCCACCTCCAGAGGACATTCTCACATTGAATAGGGTCTTTGTTTTTTTGCATGGTTGGCCCTGCAAGTTTCAGTCATAATTGGCCTGACTCGCGTTCCTGAAATTATCGTACATACAGGTTTCAAGGGAAGATAGAGCCCGGAGATCACTTGCACACCGCCGAATGATAGATTATCAATAGAAACAAGTTTCAAACGAATCGAGCAGGAGCCCAAAGGACGATTGAATTTAACAAAGACGCTGTCACGAAAAAACTCAATGCTACTGAAATGATCACGTATTTACAATATCTCTCCACAAATTTTCTCTTTCCGGTCGAATGAGTTAACTTGATTTGTGAGTAGAAATAGCTGGATTTTGAAAAGCCTCCCTAAAGATTCTATCAGTATATGTAGCCCCCCTAAAGATTCTATCAGTAATTATCAGTGTTGATATTTCCTTTGGATGATCAACGAATCGATTATTCATCTGCAAATACGGATATTCAGCGGGTTCCGTCTCCACTGATTTTAGCTATTAATTGTTTTGTCTCTCGCCGAGGGAATACTATTGTCGTAAAATTTGGTGAAAAATGCCTCAATTCTAACGAGATGATAGACAGCCTGTCGAAATTCACCACTGAGCAAGATATTATGCTACTGAAAAAATCTTTGAAAGACCGACTCCAGTATCACGACGCTGAAAACTCATGCCGACGTCTATTTCCTCATCACTTTGTTAATCTCAGATAAATCGCTGCTACGTGATATGTATCTGTCGCTCACGTATCATTGCTCCAACAAATACATAATCAGTTTGTGCCACCTTGCACATCAACGCCAATTGTTTATAGTGCCACGCTTTTGCATTGGATACCGTTCTCCACGAAGAATCGCAGCCTCGAGGCACTGACGTTATTCAAAACAACAAACAGTATACATGAATTTCCCACCTCAACATCTTGAGCTAATCCACAACCTCCTTCCAATGATCCTCTCACAATCGCGAGGTAACACGCCTCAGATCATCGCGCATTCGCAGACGCAAGCCCACCAAGTGATGATTTCTACACTCGAATGCCATTGCCAGGAACAGCATCGCGTTTGCAGTGCCTCGGGGGCTCCAAAATACCCGAATGTTGGCCCAATCTCTCGAAGCCCTCGTTGCGGGAGCGTATCCAGCGTGACATTGAGTGGCATCTCGCGCACTACACGTGACTCTGACGTGAGCGCATTTTCGAGATGATCCGTGCTGACATGGATGCGAGAGCTGAGCGAGTCGACGTACGCGATACACACAGGATGCGTGCCTCTAATCGCGCGTCGATCCGCCAATTGCCCCGGGCGAGTGTGATTGACACAGAGAATTGCTCGAACGCGTCGGGGTATCACTTTTAGTGACAGCGAGTCGTTTTGAGGGCTGCCTGGTACTGATGCCGAATGGTTCTTCAGCTGATCCGGATCTCATTGTAAATTTAGGTCGAAGGATTTTGTAGAGTATGATTGACGAGTTATTTTGGAGTTGCGTGTTATCCGTGTTATACGGTGACGTCGTACACTCAACATAGTGTTGGTTGGGGTTTGTTGTACTGAAATTGTGACTTGTGAGATATTCTAGACTCTGAGCTACGTGTACTAAATTATTTTTTTATTTAGAGCTCTAAAATATTTTGAGAGATTCTTAGCTACACCGTATGAATACGTAGGTTACAACAAAATTGTATTGAATTTTCAAGTTAGTGGATTCCTCCTCGTCCGCTAGCTCAACATATAGAATGAAACTCCACTCTTTCTCTCGATTGTACGGACAATTTATTGCCGAATGTTTGGAACAGATATTCCGACGTTTCGGGTGTATATTGAGTAACACCCCTCATCTGGGAAAACATTTTGAAAAATTGATAAACGATCTTAGTATAAGCTAGTGAAACAACAATACACACGATCTTTCCAAGTAAAACAATAACTAGATTGTTGACCAAGAGCATAATAGAAAATCCAGAGAATTCTCTGAAATGCTCCACATTCGTTACTACAAACAAAATATGAATCGCACTCATGACACAACGTTTTTGAAATCCTCCTACAAGAATTTCATTATTGATATCAGTGCGTATCTCGAAGACCCTTCTACAGAAAATGCTCGTATTCCTCGCGAGGAAGAAAAAAAGTTCTGTGAACGAACGTAATACTGTGACGTTCGGTAACGAGCAAATCGAGGTTTCATCTCCTCTCCATCCGTACAATTTACGCAGAAGAGCTCGAGATACGCATAAATAAAGTCACATCAATCCCTGCACATAGGCCACACTTATACTCGGTCTCACACATATATATGGTTTCCCCCGTTTTCCATGTTTATACCATCCTACAGTCTTCCTAGAGATCCGCACTTGTCATCAGCTGTGATGATTGTTTTGAACTGTTCTGATAGTGTAGTATAGATAACAATTGACTACATCTCACTATGGATGTTATAAAAAAGTCCTCAACTACAACTATTCCATCTCAATCCTCTGTAAGTAATTATACTCGACTTGTGCGTGCTGTGAAAAATAGTTCGTGAAGTGTTCATTCAACAATTCCCACAGCTGCCGAGGTTGATCCCATCCAAACTGTAGTCGGAATTGTTAGACAAATATGTGCAATAGAAAATTCATTCTGCATATGTAACCGTCAGGAATCCCTGGTATGTTATTGTTTTACTCGGAAAAATCGTGTGTATTGTTATTCTACTAGTTCATACTAAGATCGTTTATCAGTTTTTCAAAATGTTTTCCCAGATGAGGGGTGTTACTTAATATACACCCGAAACATCGGAATATCTGTTCCAAACTTTCGGCAATAAATTGTCCGTACAATTGAGAGAAAGACTGGTGTTTCATTCTATAAAATTGTATTGAACTTATCTGCTAAAAATCATACATGTAAATTACAGACACTGAGAAAACCCATGATACATTCACAAGCTACAATATGGGGTTCTGGTAATAAAATCGAGATCGTCATGGGTAGTTATAACTTCAATTAAGAGTAACTACCTAAAATGTTTTGCTCAAAAGAAACGATCTAAAAAATGTAAAGAAGGAACTATCTAAAAATGCCTGATCATAAAAAGAACTATAACAGTATTTTGGTCAAAAGGAACTATCCAAAATTTTTCGTTCAAGAGGGAACTTTTCGAAATCTACTGATAGAAGGAGGAACTATCTCAAATCTATTGATGGAAAAAGGACTATTTAAAGTTTTCTGGTTAAAAAGGAACTATCTAAAATTTCTTGGTCAAAAAAGAATTATCTGAATAGGTGGTTACTTTCAGAATCTTGAATGATTGTGGACACTTCCTTTTTTATCAGAATATTTAGACAGTCCTCATTTCACCAAAAATTTTGAATACTTCCTTGTTAGGAATTGGTCGATACAGTAGTGATCGACCCCAAGCATTTACCGCTCGTGTGGAGATTTACATTATTGGAATGATTAAATAACCGATCGTAAACCGATAGATTCATAATGCAAATCTCCACACGAGCGATAAATGCTCACGATCGGTCACTACTGTATGGATTAATTTCTAAATTGACAAAGACTTGGGTTCCAAATAGCCGATCAAGTAAAATCAACAGAGGTGAGATCAATCCTTTCAAGAAGTCTAGATCCCACCACCACGGGTAGCTCAGAGGTTAGAGCACTTGACTAGCAATCAAGAGGTCGTGGGATCAAGACGCACTTTGGGCGGATTTTATTCATCTCTGTTCTATCCCTTAAAGAATGCTCCTAATCAAGGGCGTGACAAAACGCTGATTGGAGCGACGAAATTCGATATATTCCATTGAATTTTGAGGAGCAGTAATAATACAACTTTGAAAGTCTTCGGCAGTCCCATCTGTCGGTGACGATATGGATTCGGCACGTATAGCCGACAGCTTCATCTCAATAATATGGCTCCTTCTTAACCAAAAAAATTTAACTAGTTCCTTTTTGGCCAAAATATTTTAGATCGTTCCTCTTTGACCATAATATTTTCGATAGTCCCTTCGTGATCAAAAAAGTTCACATAGTTCCATTTTACCAAAAAATCTTAGATAGTTCCTTTTGTCCAAAAATTTTTAAATGATTTCGTTTACAATCAGCTATTTTTAGATGGTTCCTTTTTCCATCAGAAGATTTTAGATAGCTCCTTTATGACAACTTTTTCCAGATAGTTTCTTTTGAGTGAAAAATTTTGGATACCTCTTTCCATAGAAAATTTTAGGTAGTTCTTTTTCATCAAAAGTTTTTAGATAGTTCTTTTCTTGCCAAAAAATAGTTCCTATTTCCACCGGCGATTTTAGATAGTTCTTCTTTACTCTGGGCTATCGAAATGGAGAAAATTTTCACATCACATGGTCCAAATTTTGATCTACCACTGATATTGATATTGGTGTACTACTGATTTCTTAGTCCTCAATGAATTCTGAAGGTCATGTACTTGCTCACGGTGTATGTTTAAAAAATATGAGTTATTAAGAATGTAGACTCGTTGCTGGTCTGGTGAGGCGAAGGACTCTTGATAATTCTATTCAAGATGAAGCTAACATTGAATATTACTTTTTTTCCGACCTAATCATCTCCAAAATCACATTCACTCATGTTTGAAATTTTGCACAGAAATTTATCCATGTTTCATTTGAATACCAACACTCCGTAGGCCTTCGCGTTGTGAACCTACATTTTGAATGAGGTTGGTTTCTCATGAACTCGTAGATTCTCACAATTCTTACAATCATCGTTCTCATGATTGTACAATCATGACTAGAAAATCTTATCACGAGCACCAGCTTTCATTGTCGAGGATTTCTCCATCGGATTTCAATAGTTTTCCAAAGAGACTTTTACTCGACCCGATTTTCCACCATCGGCCGATGGGTGTATAGGCGGAAAAATATGAAGGGCTACAATCAAATCTGATGGAAGCTTCTCGCTGTCGACAGTTGATCCGTGGAAGAGCCTGCAACTAAACTTCGAAACGGCCACCTCGATACAGCTGATCTAGCCAGCGTCTGACGACACGCAGACTTTACTACTTATCGTCGCACCGAGCACGTGCGAGCTCTCATGTGGCTGGACAAGCTTCGAAGTACCGGAAAGGATGCAGGTCACGCGTTTTCCCCGCACTTTGTTGTTCGCAGTGTGACTTTAGCTCTCAAACAGAGGCTAACTTCAACAACAAGGCAAAGCTCATCAGGAAACTGTTACTCGCTGGGAACACGTGAAATTGAATCAGTTTTGAAGCTGATCAAGGGCGGAGAATCGAATGTATGGAGATTCTTTTTAGACTCATTCAAACTTGGTTTTTTACATCTTCGACTTTAGAGAGTAGCTTTTACTAGATGCAGGCAAGTCTCGAATAGTTATTTCATTTGCACGAAAACGGCGCAAAATGAACAAAGCTCGGCGCGTCAAACCGGAAGCGCTCGTTCGACACCTCATCCTCTCAGTTTGGCGAGTCTAGTGTACTTCCTTCTCGAGTGCGAACGTAATTGCAGCAGCTCTTGAGAATAACGCTTGAGTGGAGCACATGAGAGGCGAAGGAGGTGCGCGGAGGAAGCAACGCTGTGCATGCTTTGCCTGCGGACAGGCACAACTACGCGAGATTCGAATTTTAATTAGGGGAGGGTAAAATAACCAAAGAAGGTGAGCGGGATCTAGCGCGGTGGCTTACTTCTTGTGCTTTTGACTTTGTGCTGCTTTTTCTCCATCGTTCTTTGTTCTTCTCCTGAAATCCCTTCGCCAATTTTCTTTTTTCTCGCCTTACGGGCAAAAGCTCTCCTCTTTTATCCGTAATTATGACATTCCGCAACGTCCGTTCATTGTCTCGAAAATAAATAAGAGTATAGAAAGAGTGCATCACCTGGATGGAATATTTACACGAGAATACCTAGAATCAAGGAATCTAATTTGAAAAGCCTAAAATTCATTCACTCTCGACCCTTCCTCCATCTATGCATCCAATCCAACTTCTCGATGAGGCGGGCTTGGGCAATAGATCCAAAATGGATAGTGTTTTTCAGATATCGCCTGTCACCTGAGAGAAAACACAATTTTCCATTATTTCGATAAAAGTCGGCAACATTCAAAAGGATTTGTCACTTCTTAGACCATAATTACTGATACGGAAAGGGAGTGTGCTCCACTACTCAGAATTCATGTTCAAACTTTCTCATGCATACGTAAGCTCTCAGACGAGGCGTGCATATGGATAACTCAGGAAACCACTGATACCGAAAATTCGCATTTACTGAAGTATCTCGGACAATGATGGTATTTATCGAATTTTCCCAAGCAACGTTACGACAAGTTCGTCTTCAAAAGCAGTGAAAAAGATCCCTCTTGGGCTCACCGGAGCGCTCCAAAGCCCGACTTTTTATAGGAAGCATTTAGGATATCACACTAGATTCATAATAATTAATCATGAACGAAGGATGAACATAAGATTTTGCAAGCTGATAGCTTCTAAAGGGTCTGAATATCGTCAAAAATCCACCGTTTTGTTATTTTATAAGAAGTTAGTTGATATCCTCCATCCACTTTATGACGGCATTTACATGTTCAAGTAGAATGTCGTTAGTTCGAGAGATGATGACAGATGGAAGTCGAAAATTCTCCCCGTGAAACATACGCGAAGAATTTGTTTGTGGTCCTGAATAACTTTTATGGTGGAGATTGAGTATTCATACAAATATACTGATCATCTGTAAAATTTATAGCAAAATCTGGATCTGTGCCAGTCCCTGATTCCAAATCATTCGTCTCCCAGATGGGTCACCCATTCAATTCCACGTCGATGGTTTTCTGCGATGAATTCATTATGTATTGAATCTTCTCTACACTTTGGATGAGATCTGTGATTAGGAAACTCGCCTTAAGCCGAACGTAACTTTATCTTGAATCGTGATTGACTCTCGCAAACTTCTTGGAACTTTGTAACAAACTCAATGCGTTTCCTCCCCACTCAGATAGTTTCTAAATCGCATCAAGCGCCGATAAATTCGCAAGAGCACTGATGGCTACGGTAGCTCAAGGAAATCACACTTCGTGAAGATAAGGCGTCAAATGTAGTGTAATATGCAATCATGAGAATCAATGTTTTGATATGAATACGTATACAATGATCTCAATCCGTACTTTGAAATGGAGGAATAGGTCTTCAAAGGGATCCACATACTATAATGCATTCATGGAGCTTTTTCCACGAGTGCATGGTGTACTTCGCCCCCGTCGGAGACAAGCTATCAATTCCATGAGTCACGATGAAGAATTTCATCATTTCTTATTGTTGAAGCATCAGGGAGGGAAATTGCCAAGAGACTGTGCCCATGGAGTATTCTCCATAAGCGAGTGTATTATATAATCTCAAGTGAGAACTTTGGATTTATGAGGAACATGTGCTAATACGTGAGTGGCTCAACCAATCGCAGAAATCAATTACATGATTTGAGCGCGCAGCCCGAATAGTGAGTTGAACCATGCAACCTCATGCGTTTTATTAGATTAACGACTGGCTTGCTCGTGAAGGGGTTATTGAAGTAGTTCCGACAAAATATTGGCCTATTGGATATCTCGTTGATAGGTATTATTGTGCTAATTATCTGCCAATCACGATTAGAGATGAGATCTTCTAAAATATTCGATGGAATGATAGCATAAATTCGGTGGGATAGAGCGAATTTTAGCAATCAGTCGGGAATTCTACTCAAATCATTGATGACTGTTCAATCTCATTCAACGCGCTCAAGGGCGAATTATGTTCCAGCTCGGAAAAGGTCAAGTTTCTTATCTCCACGTCCTCTGGGGGTTAAAAGATGACAAGCAAAGCCAAAATTTGAGAAAATTTTTATTTAAATTAATTTGATTTTTTTTCAAATTTGGAATTACACGAAGAAGAAATTCTCACAAGATTTTGTTTCAGAGACACTCAGGTATTTGAATCAGATTTTTCAAATCGATGGGTTTTAAGTTGTCCCGGGAATATAGCAGAGATTGGAAATTTGCTATGTTGTCTACAGACGACATCTGAAGCGAGAGAGTGAATAGTTCACATAATAAAATTTCGGATAAACACTTTCGACTATGGAATTTGGGAAACGCAACGACGGTATGTGAACATTTTTCATTTGGAGTTCTTTATAAGATAGAATAAAGAACTGACAGTGAGATATGGTAATCCTAGGGCTCAAACTTAGCTATTCAAATTGAAAAAATTTCAAAGAAATCTAGTGCACATACTCTAAAATCCGAGTTTAGTCCAAAAATCTTCGTCCTCGAGTTGAAAATAAAACTACGCGACTCGACTTGCTTCGTTTGAGGGTACTTGGTACTCGTGGGCTGCTCTACGAAGGTTCATGTTTTTGGCTTTGCTGCACGAGCAGCGAGTTCGATCACTGATTCCTTTGGAATTAGCGCCGGCGAAAGGGGGCTGCCATGGTCGAGGGATTAAAAAATGCACCCCCCGCCGACGCGGTCACTTACCGCTCTGAGCGCTTGCGCCACGTTTCTTGCTTCTTGTGTGTCAACTTAACAACTTTGTATCGAGCCCACTTTGAATTTTTGTCCGAATACATCGAGTCAATAAATTCCAATTTTAATTTCGATCAAATCTCGATCTAATCTGCCATGCACAGAGCCTGACCCTCACCCGATTCGTAGCAAGTTTAATCGATAGACGTTCCGATATTGTGAAAATAGCTCGATAATCTAGATAAACGCAAGTATCTCTGATTCTTTCGAAAATATCTAGGTCAATCATGGATCAACCACTGATAGGAAACATTTTTAGTAACCATGATTAATAGCCAATATTCAAAGGTAATTTCATAAAATTTAGAACCATGACTGCTTGCAACAGTTTTTCTACCTATTCAATCCATCACTTCTCAAAAAGTGTGTTTACCCTGAACTACTATCCTACCCAGTCAAACTCAAAAGTTATCTACTATTAAATTTTCGCTCCTATACAGAAGGAATCGTATCTCACCCCCAAAAGTTCGTTAATATGCAAGGCGCTGCGTGAGCTCATTCTTTGGGTATAATGTGCTGCCAACGCTTGCGTACTTATTCCGTCATTCTCCGACGTTGCTTGAACGAGGCACATGCTTATGTTTATAAAAGGCGTCGTAAATCATGACGGAAGTGGTCTCACCGTCAGCAGTGGCAATGGAGGCGTATGAATTTTAATGAGCAATGTGCGATGCTCATCGCCTCGAGTCTCACTTTATTCAAAATTCAAATAGAGGCACGGTCGCTCATTTGAGGGCATATATTGGAAGTAAACCACTGATTCTTGAAATTTGGAGCGACAAGAATTAATGAAGTTAGCAGACAATATTGCGACGCAACAGAAAGAAGAACTGAACGCTGTAAAATCTTTGAGAAGTTCAAATAGTGTGGAAAATTTGATCAGAGTATCAGCAAGATTCGGCTCACCAAGCAATTTCCAAAACGCACGCTCGAAGTATTTGACATTTGAAAGCAAAAAGGCCCTATCTCAATTCTTGAGAAAATCAAGAGCCCCATCTCATTCTTGAGAGAGTGAAGAATTCCATTTCACGCTTGTGGAAATAAAAGCTCTGTCTATTTTGTGAGAAATTGAAAAGCCCTGTCTCAAAATTTTTGGGTAAAAAAGCCCTATCTCAAAATTCAGAATAAAAAATCTCTATTCCGAAGATTTGCTATGAGAAGTCGTGTCCCAAAATGTTTGAGAATGAGGGTCATATGGCTGAGAAAAAAAGTTCTGATCATCTTTGTTGCCTTACATCAAGACAAGTCTTTTCTTCAGATCCTCTGATCTGAGCTTCGCATGATACGAGCTCATAATCACGCATTCTCTTGGGACTAAATTTTCTCTCTGAAAATCGCCCTGAGAATACGTACACCATTTGTCCTTGAATCAAACGCATATTCAAATCCCTATTTCTCACAAGAGACTGTGTGTTGATAGTAACAGAAGAAAGACATCAATCAAAATGTTTCCCTAACTCAATGGATCATATTCCGAGCGAGCATGAGTGAAACAGTGAAGATGAAAAGGAGAACGTACTCTTCCCCTGTATGAAGGGATTCACCTTTGAAATTTTAAAGATACTCTCGCCACTCCGCTCACTTTCCCAGAGAATTATAAAGTATGTAAAAAAAAGGAGGCCCTGAAATCTGCATCTAAATCCATCTCACGCTGAGCCTCGTTCGGCGAATAATTAACGAGGATTTGGCTTGAAAGAGAAAAAATGTTGTTTGAAATATGAGACCGCATCGAAACTGCCTCTCAGGAGCTTCTAGGGTAAGAGATGCAGAGTATAAGCATTTGGAGTTGAGTGAACTTCCGCGAATGTGCGACCGCTGAGAGTGGAAAGCTCTGTCACAGCAAGGAAGCCGTAACAGTGCTGTGAGTCGGTAAGTTGTTCTCAACACGCGGTTGCAAATACATTTGCAATAGATTACAAATCTCGGTCCTATGACTTAGTTTTGGGAAATATACCTAACAACAAATGTACCTGAGATTTTTGTCATAGTGAAATGCAAAAGATGTTTCCCTTACGAAGCCTGCTTGTGCTCTTTTCAATGAGTGAACACTGTTTCGAGCTCAGTATGCTTGTGATCTTGCGCCAAAAAGCACGTCATGAGACATAATGCTTACTCAAGTCAAGTACCTAGTCCGACTGACTTGAATAAATTCAAACCGATTGCCGCCATGTTTATAGACTGTGTCCGGGCGCAAAAATTCTTAACTAGTACGTTCATATCCAAATTTGTCAGAGAAAAAGTTTAAAGTACCGAGAGGTCTATAAGAAAAAAAAAGTTCATGGTACAAAGTGTCTAAAAGGTCTGATAATAAAAAAGTCCCATATTCGAAAGTCCCAGAGTTCATTGAGTCCTATCAGATCCAGGCAAAGAAATGCAATTCATTATCCTCAACTTCAATTTTATTTGTCATTACAATGGAGTTGCACCAGTTTTTAATTGAATCTTAGCCTTCATATTTTTTCCTTTTTTAGATATTCAAAATCCACATTCTAGGATCAAAAGTTCACGTTCTGGATGCCATTCGCAAGAATTGACGATGAAATCCTTTTTAAAAAAACCCAATCTATTTACACTCGAAAGGATTTCTGTTCCTGACATCGATAAATTTCAAAGAATGAGACTCATTGGAAATGTGGAAAGGAAAGGACGTGGTCCGGCTCAAGCGACGATGCGCGATGGTCAGCAATGTGGAGACTGTCTCCGTTATTTTCGTAGGAGCTGCAGAATCTCATGACCATGTTTCTAGTTCAGAATAAATTGGACATCCAAATACTTGAATTTGAGTGTTGATGCGCTCTGTATATAGGTACGCCATGATCATCCAAATTTTCATGTTCTTACAGACTGATTACAACGAAAATAAGGTGTTACTAACCATGGGTACCATCGTTAGTGGTGACAGCAATACTGCTCCATAAAATCACGAATCGTACTAAAAACATCGTCGAATCCAAAATCAGACATCAAATGAAAGTCTTTCCTGAAGATTAAATGTTACTATTTCGATCTGTCATCAAAAAATCTTGATATTATTGCTAATTAGGCCTTTCAACACGAATGACCTCATATGAGAGCATACAGGGTAGCAAAGAATTGCCGATAACTTTCATGTGGCTCGGCGAAAAAATCTGAAAAACTCAAAAAGTTACTTCAGTCCTCGAGAAACAAACTTCCACAGAAATTTTTTCTAACATCTGCTAGCGGTAAAAAACCTAAAATTTGAATAATCTAAAATTTTGACTCTTTTCACCTAGTTTTGACTCAAGTAACATTTTCCAATTGGAAAAGAAAATTTTCTCATGTGCGGAAATAATTCCGAGTTGAATGGGTTAAAAGTTCATCATTTCTAAGAAACTCGTACTTTGGAAGTCACACCCTTCAACTGCAGGTGCAAGAAGACAAGAATGTCGAATCGACAGAACTCAAAATATTGATGTGTTTGCGAGAACAGTCTCTACTCTGGTTAATCTTCCCTTGCACGCTCGCACAGTATTTGTAAAATGCATTGATGAATCGAGCTTCTCTTACTGTCACAATTTGCAGCCTATCAATCTTATACTGCTGGCAAGTTTGGATCAATTTATAATTCAATTTTGAATCTGTGAGTGTATGTCACTCTTCGGAGAGTTCTGAAGATTGGATCCGCATTCTACTTGATAAAGAGATAATAGTACATCTTGTGACTGTCCGTAATAAAGAGTCTGCATAATCAACCTGCCCAAGCAAGCATCGTTAGTTGCTCGTGAAATTTCTCTGTGTGAAAGAGAAAGGCGTCAATCCGCATTTGAATCGCGTAAGCCAAGAATACGCCATAACGAGATACCAAGCTCGGAGCAATGAGCAAGCATTCACTCGTCCTCTCTCCCTCCCCCTCTCTCTCTCTCTCTCTCTCTCTCTCTCTCTCTCTCTCTC
>JAPYYZ010005837.1:0-12889 GCA_030522705.1 Eretmocerus eremicus | reverse complement strand
TTCTGATTGCTCATGAAAAAACGGGTTTGAATATCGGTTAATGAAATAATATGAAAACTCCTCACTGATTCGATCATCGAAGTTATCAATAGCCGCAATAGCGACATATTTTTTCTCTCATTTCTCGTGATATTGATAGCGTGTTGCAATTGTTAACAACGGATGATATTATGCCACTTCAATAAGAATTTAAATTCCTGTTGCCATATGCTCTATAGCACTGCCAGAAGCTCGTTATTTCAGCTGTTGGGCTCCATGTGATACACAAATGAGGCACTCGTGATAAGCGGGTCAACGTATCTTAGAGGCTAATTTGAATATCAATAAAACGCGCGTCAGACTTATACACTGAAATTCTTTGATCTAGCAGAGCTCTCCGACTAAAATTAATTTATCGTGGAATAATATTTATCGCGACATTGAATTTCCAGACAGACAATTTTCCTTGTCGACTCACCAGGAGGAATCTATTCTTCACCGTCATCAAGAACAACGTCAGTCTGCGGTACTTGGAACTTCGGCTCGTCATTTTCACCTTCCAAATATATCCTAATGACTCTTCCAGTGTAAACTAAAAATGAATCATGACGCCCGGCTACATTAACATCACTCTAAAAAACTTTCGGAAATACCTATGTGTAAAAAAGAATATAAGATTGAAGGAAAACCCGCGCGAAAGGACAAAATCGGCAAAGCGAGCGACGGAGCCGTACATGCGAACTGCAGGGTCGCAAAACCAGCCTCGGAGCTTTAAAACAAACATACCGCGCTGCCGAGACGCTCGCGTAGTTTTATCGCCAAAAACGTCACGCGAGCATCACAGACGACGCGCTATACTACGGAGTACTACTGCATTCACGTGCTCACGAAAATAGGCTTACGTACTTACGTACGTACGTACGCGCGCCGCTCGTTTATTGCACCGGTGAGCTTTTCTATCGTTTTTTTACAACCTGTCAGCGAGCGTCACATCGCGCGCAACAAAATAGAAGAGAGGCACAAAGTAAGCATGGATATAGTTAGAAAGAGCACCCTTTCGTCACGAGCCCGTGTTTGTTCAACGTAAAAAGGCTCTCGAGATCGACCATGCGCCGCCGAGTCCGTATCGCTTCGACACCTTGCCACCTACTTTTTTTCTGATAACCGAGTAGACGATGCAGAGCGACTCTTCTTTGAAATGTACCGGGGAGAGAGTTTCGCAATGCTATCGGGAGCGAACGTCGGTTTTAGCGGCGGCCATATTGGCCCACTTGATTAGCATGTAGTTTCAAGTGTAGTTTATTTGATACGCGACCATATTGGCTTCCCGCAGTCATCTAATTTCACACGAATGCTTACTTTCAATAGACCAGATATAGCCGTGTGTTTGGACTGACGAAAAAAAGTATCTTCGCCCAGCTGCACGGCTCTCAAAGCTATTCTTACTCCCTGGTGAGATAATATATATGTAAATATCTGGAGTATCGAGATTTTTTGAATGGATTTTTATTCCCGCGCTCCGAGGAAGTGGGACATTTTGTGGAGCGAGGTCTGCCTGCACTCTATGAATGATAGTAAAAACAGGCTATCTGTGTGACTATAGAGAAGTTTTTCGTGTTTACGCGGCGCATGATGAACGGGCAGAGTAATGAGGAGCGCTTTAAATAAAGAAGAGCCTCAGGAAATGTGAGTAGGCATGCGGCATTGATGTTGTTTTGATGTAATCTCCGAAGGGAAGTCCTCCCAAATCACCAAAGTTCCCAACAAACTTGTATTTTGTTTTCTGAGCAGAGACGCAATATCGCTTCGTAATGACCACATGCCCACGTACAGAGAGCATCGACTTTGAGTTGAGTGCTCACTCGTAAATGCATCGACTGCAGGTGTAAGATTACATCCACCAAACTCGACTTGGAGGTGTATAAATTCCATCATATCCGCAAGGAGCATCGCCGAGCTGCGCGTTAATTTTCTCGTGAAATTTTCACGTGTAAGCGGCGTTCGAGTTGCATACTGAGTTAATCGAATGAAAAATAATCGAGCGTCGATAGCGGCTTGTCAACAAATTTCATTGTGTTGTTTAACGATGAATCGACACTTGCTGGAATACTCCGCAGTGGATATCTGTTCACGTGAACGCCTGCACGAGTGATTGATACTCGGTAACGACTTTTTCTCGAGGAATGTTTCCGAGGAGTCTCTCATCGAGCCAATCTCCTGACATAATGTATTGAAGCGTACGATGACGATGCCTTATCGCTCCGCGGCAATCCTGAGCGAGAATGATTTTATGCAATGCAAGTAAATAAGGAAAAAACATTGAGAGAAGGGAGGAGAGGAAAAAAGACGTCTTGGCGATACCCAAACGCGCTTCATCTCGAATGTGAAGATCTTACGTCATAAAGATCAAAATCGGAGATGCAAGCGGGCGATAGGGAGTTAAAATGCATTCGCGAGCGAGAGAGGAGTCTGGAAAGTTATTGTTTTATTTGACGTTGAAATTATTTCTTACGTGTGCCGTAAAATCCCTGAGTCTTTGACCATCGACATCTTGCACGCCAATGTAAAGACGCGCGCAAGAGAAAAGGTAATGACGCCGAGACGACAGGAGCTTATTAAGATTCCAGAAAACGTACATATTATTAGCTCGTTAGACACTGCAGGCGAAGTAGAAGCCAAGCGGATGCGTCAGTGGATATTGACGATATTTCAGAGCTCAGGAGTAAAAGTCCTCTCACGAGCATGAAATAGATGAGTCATGAGGGTTGGGGTGCTTTGCCCGTGCCTCAAAATTGCAATTTATCCAGGAAAGAACGAACAAGTTTGCGGCTATGAAAAGTTGCGAATGGCTTGCAGATTGGAGAGGAACGAACCCAAAAGTGGGCAGGAATTTGCGCTCCATTATTCCGCAGTGCACAGAAGCGAATTGGCTCGTATCGAGTGGGCACCGCGATGCGGAATCGGGCCGAGTATTTTGTCGCGACGCCAATTGGCAGTGGCGGAGTGTTTTGCCAGAACTGTGATTTAGCGACTCTCGAAGTGGCTGCGCTATGCCAGCTATAGGCTTTGCGAGATCGTAACACGTGCGCGAGTTCATACGGCTAACTCGCGACCATTATTATCGCAATATTTTTGATTGATGAGTCGACGCGTCGAGTCGGAAGGCGTATCGAGCTGCTGGCGCTTTTCGAGATTCTATGCCTCTCGCAAGCCAAACAGATTCCCGAGCAATTTTTTTTAGTTTTTGGGAGTTCCCGAACTCGGCAGATGGCTGTTTTCGTCTTGTTTTGGGAAAAACGATGACTTGCGTTTGGGTAAAAGAGAACTCAGGTGGGAAATACGTCTTAATTTTTTGATACTGGTGAGGAATCATCAAAGCAATTCAAACTATATTTTAAAGCAATATTTGGCTAAAGACTTATTATCAGAAGGAATGTGCAACATATTCGATTGATAAATTTAGACCATGGCAGATTTTTAGAAAGTTGTGGACGTATGTGTAAAGTAATTTGAAAACGTGGCGCAGGATTTGAAAGAGTCTGACGAACTTTTTCAACCCCAGCTTGGCTTGATAAGTATTCTCATTTTGCTTCTGCTTTTGCTGGGTCTATTGGAAGCCCAATTTGATCATTATGAGACCAAAAAATGAGATCACAACAAAACTTTCAATAAATAATAAGCTTCCATTATCCTACAAGTAATATATTTTTTCATGTTCTTAAAACGTTTCTGTGAATAGCACAATGTCATCCACATACACGTAGGCATCTTACTCGAAGTTTCCAATCATTGAATTTCACAATCTTTGAAAAGATGCTCCTGAATTTGCGCTGCCCATAGGCATTCTTTTGAATCACCAATGGCCTCTACCGGGCGTGAAAGCTGTAATATTCCACAAAAATTTTCTTGGCTCAATTTTGTGATAAGTTATGTTGAGGTCTATCCGATTAGCAACTTTTACGTGTCTCAGTTTCCTCGAAATTGAAACACAAAGACTGTTCTTGTAATTAACTCGAATTCTTCTCCGATGATATCCAATTTTCGGTGTCTTTTTAATTTCATTATTAGCATGCTATTTCAACGATTATTGATGGTACACTCTTGCAATCATGTATTTTGGGTCAGATACTATCTACTTGATTCTATTCTTTAATGGACGATTAATAATTTTTTCCCAAAAAGTGGCATTTTTCACCAATCTAGAGATTATTTCCCATTTCACCTATTAGCTTCAATGAAGGATTGTGAAAAGATGGTTCCAACAGGGGTCGTGATTTCTCATCGATATTCCAAGGCTGTTTTTGCTGTATGGATATCTAAGTGTGACAATTTTCTTTATAATAATCAGTTTTTTACGATTCTTGATTCTCAACACAGGAAAATCTTGGCTTCAGATGACATAAATTATGAATAACTTGATTTTTCGTGCTCGCCATTCACTCTGAATATTGATAATTTCAGATAGAAAAGCGCATAAAATTATACGTCCTCTCGTTGAATCCGCACAAAATGGGCCATCACGGAAGTCCAAGTTTTGATTTTCGTGCTTGCCCAAGACGCGATGACTGTGCAAGTCTCTCCGAATACCAAATTCTTCACATCTTTCAAAATTCGCCAAGTTGATCGAAATGACGTACAAAAGAGGTGAAGAAACTGAAGGACACCTGCACGCGCTCGAGCTATTCCAAATGCCAATACACGTGAGCTCCACTTATGTGCCTCGGGGGCGACGATTACCCCGAGCGGACTCATCGCGCGAAAGGCAATCTCACTCTTGCGCGACGAATTATTCGCGGAATGCGCACTCTGCAGCATCGCGGAGAACAAAAGCAGAGTCGACGAGTCTGCAAAGCCATATTATACGGGAGGGCCTCGCCAAGCTCGAGCCGCCCGAGCGAAGCGAAATTCCATCGCGGTGAGCTGCCCCCATGTATATCGCGGAACTTATAGGTGTGGATATATATTGGGTGCACCTCTTGCAGTCATCGCGACGAGGTATGCGAGTCTCGAGACTCGATCTATAAATCCCCTCCAGAAGAGAGTCATCCGAGCTTGCGATTCAGCCAGTGTTCACAGTCAGCGAGAGAGAGAGAGAGAGAGAGAGAGTGTGTGTTACACGTGACGGGTATCGAATTCCGGGTCAATGATACTTCGCGGGGGTTCTCCCGCTGCCTTTTTAGCGTCTGCTCAACAAATCGTCATTTACAGGTATGTGTGTGTACTCGGCGAAGCATACCTTGCGCGAATAAACGAAATTCGCAAAGAAGCGTCGAGGAGCTTGCGTAATGCTTTTTCGACAACTGGAATGACATTGACGTCATTGGCACTCGCAAGCGCGCGAGTGTTACATTTCCACGCGACAATGAATTCCTCCGCGCCATTGTATACTTTGAGCGCGCGCAAGCATTCATTTTTACGAGCCATGCGGATGCGCTCGAAGATTCGATAAAGCGATACAAGAGATTAAAGCCTGACTTGCATAAATGTTCGAGGGGGTCTTTATCGCGCGCGAAATGCTATAGTCGAATTACGTTAATTAATTAGGACCGACAATCACGACGACGGTAGATGGAGCGCCGTGGGGAGCCGGCGTGATTTGTGGCCTGAGTAAATTTGAACGGTGATGAAAATTTGAGACAGCGACAAGACTTTGCGAATACATATGTGTATTGCGGGATCTTGGCACGGCCCGACAGCGTTGCAAAAATACAGTTTTTGGAAACCTGTCCCTTGATACATTGATGGCTAGACTGGGGAGGGAGGGGGGGAGTTTACGTTATTTCGGCCACACGAAATTTCACTGTGATTATACAGATCCATTAATAAATGTAGTACAGTCGAATATGCAGAGCTATGGCTTATGGAACTAGTGTTTTGTAGGTAGTTCTCATAGCTTGTCATAGGTTTTTCATGGGAGTTCTGATATGTTGTTACGCAGGTTCTCATGGAAAACCCAAATTGATTTACGCAATGGCCCATCTATTCGCCGCAAACTCTTCCGTGATCACCAGTATCGAACCGTGTGAAGATACCTATGAAAACCTATGAAAGTTTCGTATAAAAACGTATGAAAACTCATGAGAATTTTCTATGTCAGTTTATGAGAACTACCTATGAAGTATTGGGTCCATAAGTCATGAGTGTTCATACATATATTTTTTTCTTTATCAACGCAAACTCAACCTCTTTTCGAGGTTATTCTGTTACACTTTTAAACTGGGTTCTAAACCACCGAAGCCACCAAAAAGGCATCTACGAAAATTCACAGAGGTGCCGTCCGGAATTCGAATCCTGGACCTTCTTCGTTGAGGCCAGGAACGAATCCATTCGGCCGCGGCTCGGGCCGCGGTTCACCAGTGTTCATATATTATTAAAATCATAGGTTTCGCAAATTTAAAGATGCAATATGTTCATCTACGAACATATTGCATCCTTTTTTCTGGGCAACTAGAATCTAAAATGATATAAGGTTTAAATAGAAACTTTCAATCCTTGATTACTCAATTAATGATAAAGAATAGGTCTAGTCAACAGTCATAAGGGATATGCATATTGCTGTGTAATAAGGAACAAAAGGGAAATTTTATGAGGACTATTCTTTGGTTTTCTCGATTTGCCCGGCAAAATAAGATTATTACGACCCAAATAATCAATTTGAATCTTGTCAAATCTCAAGTGATAGAAAAAATAATCGTGTCTATCTCCTTGATATTCATACTTTCTAAATTTCATTGAGTGACTTTTTCATCTCAAATGATAGAAAAAGTAATCGTGTCTCACTCTGTACGATAACAATTTTCTTCGAACTTCTTCGAGCGGCTTTGTGCTCATTTCGTTCGATTCAAGCGGAAGTGTAAGAAGAATTTTGAAGAAATTCAGAGAGTGAATTATTGAGATTTTTCTCATTTATATAAGCAAGGTTGATTGTTAATCTTTTAAGAGATTGTATTCCTGAATTATTGAGATTTTGTCATTAGATTGCGGTGAATAGTTGTTGCATATGAGTGTATACAAATATACATCAGGTGCGCCTACTCAACTTGGTACCATTAACAAGTTGGGGATGAATCTTCCACAAGCCTCGCCATGAACTTCCTCATAAATTATGTAGACCGCCCCCTTTTCCTCGATTTCTCAGGATTTGGTGCTCTTGAGCTAATTAACATCAGGATTCTTAAACATTGACAAATTATTAATTAAAGTAAACAACGTCATAACAAGTTCGAGGACTGGCACGCTAGGAGCACGTACCTGATACGTAATGCGAAATATTGAACGTGCCAATAATTTCAAAGTCACTCATTCAAAAGCCCAAGGAGATACCATGTCTTTCACCTATCGCTATGAATAATTATGTATGCGAAAGGAGTGTATGCCCGATGACGATTATTTGCCGAACAAGTCATTACCAATGCTGAGCAAAGTTTCTATAGTTTAAGCAGATGGTGTTTCGTCAATGTCAATATGTTCACTCGAAAATATTGTCGCCCGACTGAATAAATGGAGCAGTACTGTAACGGAGTAAAAACGTTGTATAGCGAAGGTATAACGATCTTGAAAATTGAAGTTCGGCAACAGGAACATAGTTGATATAATATGCAAATACAATTAGTTCCTTTCGGATTCACGCAGAGTTTACGCTCCGATAACAGTTCCTCATGAAGGCGCCAATTTCTTTCAAAGCCTATTTTCAATCTGTTTGAAGATCAAATAGGTGCAACCGATCTACATGCTCAACACTGACGCGCACTGATCGTGATATTCTCGGATGATCTAAAGCTGTCGAAGGCCGCCTCGATCCGCAAGCACCAAAAATTAATTCAGTGGACCTTCCTTTGAACGCCTTTCATCAAGTTTTCAGGTGCAAACGTGAGATACTAATCAATATTATTGATATCTATCTTTCAACTATTCAACCCAAAACTGCAGAGTTAGAAAGTACCTTTAAGATCATCATACCTTCGTCATAGCTAATTTACCGAGGACTCGTTTCCCTCGCATCGCTCGAGACATGAACGAAAAGGAAGCACACGCGCATTGCAGAGGTATACTTTTTGATCAAATTGCTCGTCAAATTGATCACTGCACAGCTAGTAAAATGAAGCATGCCCATTTAACGAGCGACGAACGCTGCACGAGCTGCGAAACCGATGGCAAAACTCCACGACGCACTAATGCATCGTCGGGGTGAATGAGCGAGAGGGGAGGCACGCAGGCTACATGCATCCAAGAAAAGCGATCGGCGCTGATGGGGAGAGTGCGGAGTAAGTAATAGCGATCTCGCTCTCGACCAGAAACGCGGCATTGCCCCCCACCTTAATGCCACATTGCAGACTGGCATCTTTCACCTACCGATCTAGCGAGTCGCGCTCGATCCGCTCTCGCGCGGCCTTAGAAGGTCGCTCGGGCCGTCTAGCCTTCTTTAGCATCCTGTTTGCAAGCGATCGCTTCGAGACGGCCATTCGCTCCTGCAAACCCGCTCACATATCGTGTATGTAGAATGCGCTGCAGTTGCGATCGTTCCACATCATAATGGGTGCGCACAATAATGTACTGGCTGATGAAAAGGTGCTCGTTCATGAGAAAGAAAATGTATCGTTGAATTTAATGCTGATCAAAACGTAGTGGGTGCGAGTATTTATGGTGGAATCTGTGTCGACTTGCCATGCCCAGTGAGATGGTTATTGAGATGGTCAACAGTGAGAATGATCAAATTAACGTTTGACTTGTCGATCGTGAAGAATGGAAAATACCGGTAACTTGATGGGGAACTTAAATTAAAAAAAAGTCTGATGGGGAATAGATGGATTCAAGAAAATATTGGCGGGGTGATTGCGAAGGCTTGTCAAGGTCAAAGGTCGCGATTTCGGATCAACTATATGAACCACACTATTGCATTTTGCTTAATTATTCAAAACTCGTGAATTTTGGTGACAATAGGCTGAGCATTGATTTTAATGTAGGCCCTAATGCGACGAATCGATTTAAGCGATGCGGTAACCGTGCACGCTGAATTTCAATCCCAAATCGACCTGTAACGTAACGCAACTTTAGCCGACAATCTATTTTCTTATGGCAATAGGCCTGCGCTTAGTTCTAACTTTGACCGTATAATGCTATTCTTATGCATTTTTTCATGTTAATTTTGGCGCTGGTAGTCGCGTGTCACGTCAAATACACTATACCCGAAAACCTTGGTGATTCGGATTGAAAGACGAGTTCCTAAATGGCCGTCATTATTGTCTAACTTGTGTTGTTCAATCCTTCAGTTGGTTGAAATCGCAAAGAATTCGAGGAAGCCACCGCGGCCTAGTGAATAAGGTCCTCGCCTTCAATGGCACCAATGTGAATTTTTATAAGTGCCTTTTTCGGTGGTTTCGGTGGTTCGGAACCCACCTAAAACTGTAGGTCCCGCAGAATAACCTCAAAAAGAGGTTGAGAGTGCGTTAATAAAAAAAGAAAAAAAAAGCGAGAAAACTGTGATTTGATCCAGAGCAGTTATTTGCAGGTTAAGTAACATCCGCTGCCGATTAATTTCCAGTCTTATCGAATATCCTTTCCAGCTCAACCGAAATCATCTATTTGAACAATGTGCCGTTACGAAGTTATAATCGACTCATTCTGTTAATTAGCATACACTGATATAACGGGCGACCGAACTAGTGTGGTAGCATCCAAAATGAGCTCGAGAGTTGGTATAGGCTAAAAATATTATTGTTTCAAGGGAGATAGGAAAACGGAAGTTGCAAATGAGCTCGACATGGACATAATTATATGAGTTATCGCGATAGGCGATGGGTGGGTAGAAAGCGATAACAATTGCGATATCAAACGGAAATCGGGATAGACATTGAGTATGCCATATCCTCTCCCTCCTTATTTATTTTTTCTAAAAAGTATAGCTTGGCGAGTATGAGTTTTCCACCTCAAACTTTATTTCTACTGACTTTCAGTAGACGCATACGCACTACACATTTTCAACGTTATACATAGATACATAAAATTGAGAGAGATAGGCTATTTTCAAAAATGACCAGAACGTTTTCTTGAAAAGAATGAGATCAGGAAGAAAATGTCGAGTATTTCTTGATTCTGCCCCCCCCCCCGCCCATGTCCGGATACCAACTTTTGCGACCAATTTGAGATGTTATTCCAAGAATTTATTTCCATTGAGCTTGCAGACTAGCACAGCCACATAATCGATACATTAGCATAGACCAGTACACATCATACATGAATACGTTCAAGTCAAATCTCTGAATGGGCGCACTGGGGTCCGGCATGACTGTCACGTTACAGCTCTTGCGTCGCACTCGAGTCGTTGTATTGCGAGGCGCGATAATAGCCTCTTGGGCGACATACAAGGGCCATAGCGTTATGCACCGGCCCTAACCCGCTCGAACTCCTCGAGCATCTCGATCAAGCCGGTGTCAACAGTCGCGCTATTCGACATAGCTCTATTTGATGCGCTGAAATCATGTTATTGTACTCTATCATGATGCATCGTGAATTGTCACTCTAACGAGCAGCTCACCGATACATATTCAGTGCTCCAATGAATCATGTGAGATTCACAACTCCTTCATCAAGTTAAGCATGAATGTTGTTGGATATCCATGATCAACGGATCAATCATCATTCGTGATGCAATGCAAATTAGTCATCTGATGGAGTTTATTACATGAAAAAAATCAGTCAAGGATTTTCGCTTGTAAGGAGAGATATTCATTTCGATTCATTTTCGTCCACGAAAAGATAATGTCATTGTGTCAGAGCAGGTCATTTCAGCATAAATCGCCCAGGATGGAACAATATTGGAATCGCAAAAGCGTCCTCGTTGTGCCAAAATTGAAAAATTTACGTGACAGAAACTTGTTTGGAGGGACGTAAAATTAATCGCCCAACCCAAGCAGGATACAACTTTTGGCAGGATATTTGCATGCAGATTTGTACATACGATATTGACATCAACATTGACCTTTCGATTTTTAATTTTGCACAACGCTACACAAATAATATCTGCCAACAACATCTAAAAATATATTCGGGACGAAACAAACGAGCGTCCCATAACTGAGAGGAGTATTCAGCTAACCGCGGAATTTCGGAAACCGGTGCCTTCATAAAGATTGTAAGTTGAAAACAAAATCAAATAACTTGTGGTTCGTTTGTGGATTCCTTCCCATACGAATTGGGTATCCGTCTCACGAGTCATATTGAAATGATGACATGCTAAAAAAATTCGCAGGATCAATATTCCGATGAGTTTCATCGGGATCGATGATCATTCGTGATCGATATGCGAGGCTCCGTGTCGCCTTCACAGAGAGTGGCTGATAAATCTGACGTATACGACATCACTCGACGTCTCTTTCAACTTTTAGAAACCAGAGAAAAACGTGGTAAGATCCGATTTCCGGCCACTGCAACTCTAGAAATTTGCAATTCAATTACCTAGGGAAGCCAGCCGTTGACCATCAGTGTATACAAGCGTACGCGAGGTGCCACAGAACAGATGGTAGTCTCCTTGTATTATATTGGGGAGAGCAGAAGAAGAGTAAGAGAGAAGGAGGAAAATTCATTTTACCGAATGACCTTTGTGTTTACAAACGAGATGATTCCACGGAATGGCAAAAATATGCATGACAAAACAATCTTAATGGATTCTGCGAACTGACAGTCTCGCGTTAAGCCGAAATCGTTTTCGTTTCGTCGTTATGCTTCACTGAAAAACAATTTTATCTGCGAAACTTGCTCTGGTTGAAGAATTTTCTTATAAACTGCGCCGTGAATTTCAGAAGAAATCCTCATTCGCTTAAATCCAATTACTCTATGATCACATTCACGCGAAACTTCACTCACTGCACTGCGGTTTGATGTGTAAAAAGGAATAAACTTCACGTCAGCCCAGCCAATCAAACAGCATGCAAATTATAGCCCCGAGGATAAGATTGCCGTGTCGTCACGCGACGCATAAACTTCAAAATATCGCTGTCACAATATGACGTTGAAGCAAGAACAGAAATTGGTTTTTATAGGGGAAAAAAAACGAAGGTAGAATCGACCCTGGTCTATTATCGCGCGCCTGATTCACCGTACCATGGTACCTGCATGTAAAATGCACATTCATCAGCTCGGGGAGGCGCATTAGAGAGACACGTAATAATTTGAAAAATGGCCTATCGCACGATCTCACATGCCGATGATCCGGGCCGAAATGAGTTTTCGAGATGCATCGGAGAGACATAAACAGAGAGGATGAGAGGGCGAGAGGAGAAAAGGATATAAAAGGGGTCAAGCACCTCTCGAAGAAGATAAAACGCGAGCCGCGATGCGAAGGGGCCGACCCTCGAAGAATCCGGACTGGAGTTCCTTGAACTTCGCGAGATCTTTCGAAGTTTCGAGCCTGCGGGCGCATCGCGTCACACACACATACAAGACCGCGAGGGGCGCGGTATAATTTGAAGAAGGAGAGAATGCAAGGCACGAGCGGAGAATGAGTCTCGCGGCGAAAGAGCGACGAATCAGCGGAGGCACGGCAATTCGCGAGTTTTCGTCGTCGAGTGAATATACAAGGAGATGCGACTGCGCAGCGAATAAAGTCATTCCTCCGCTGATTTCGATGCCGAGCTCGGCTTCAACGGGCGTCGTCGCTTGTAAGAAAGTGAGGAGTGATAAATAAAAGCGCTCTCTCGCAGAGCTTGTTATATGTTTTGGGGGATTTTGATAAAAAGTGCGTAACGGATTTTATCAAATTTGAAAACATTGAATAATTTGGCTCTCAGACAAAGGATTTACAGATATACACTAATGGCTGGTTCAGCTGGTAAATTTTGAGCAGAATTAGTGAAAAATCGTAGAACATCACAATAGAGAACCCTTCTCAATTTCCCTAAAAAATGTCGTTTTC
>JAPYYZ010005836.1:0-15482 GCA_030522705.1 Eretmocerus eremicus | reverse complement strand
GGAAAATCCTCAAACGCCGCTTATCGTTTTACACAATAAAATTGCTGTTATACATTCGATCAGGTCGCACTATCGCATTGCAATGGTTCTTTTTTTATCATTACTATTTACAGGAATTAGCAATATTTTTACATGTTAAAGTTGAATGTGAATGATACAGGCGATGGGATGACGTGAACTTTTACGTGAACGAGGAATCTTCCAAATTCTTCGATACGAAATATTTGCCGGCGACATTTATCAGAGGCCAAGTTTCGTTGATACTCGATCAGTCTACCATTTTTGAATTATAGCTTTGTAAGACTCTTTTCAATGGGTTATGAAAAATATGATTTTCAAATCGACTTAACGTCGCTCAAATTTCGTTCATTCTTTTCCCTGTGACAAGAATCATTTTTCTTTTAGTACTTTTCATTCCCTTCTGATTGGTCATGACATTATTACCCGTAACGATAAAGGGCTGTGCCTTGCTATTGCCACTCGATCAAGTATGGCAATCCACTTTACATACGATTCGAAACGAGTTGGAAGGTACCTGATATTGCATAAAAGTGGGCGATTGTTCGAGTATCTCCGAAGCATCATAATATAAAAGGTCACAAATATATTCATGTCGAATATAATTAAAGTGGGCTAATGACACAGATTGCATCTTACTCTTTTCCACTACGGTCTAGTTAATCTCTTCGTTTAATCTCGAAAATGCATGTGCGTAAGTCTCAATCGAGGCGAAATAACGATTATATTCAATAACACCGTTGCTTTCCTTACATCAGTTGTTGAATGTAATATTTGTTTGAGATTAGACGAGTGCGCCTCGAAAAAGCGTGCATTTTCATTGTTTTGCGCCACGAGCAAGAGTAATGAGATCACATTCAGTAGTACAAAAATAATAACTTTAACAATGCTAGCTATGTGCAACGTCGTCATTAATGACGGTCCAACCAACCGCGCGCGTCTCTTTGGTCGTGACTTTAAGCGTCGAAATAGTGAGCGAAAAATACTCGAGGCTTCATTGAAGAATCAGTGCAGGTGAGGAAACTCTCTAAAAAGCGTACAAAGCTTGGATTTTGCCAATTTGACGAGAACATTTTTTGACATTCACTGTAGAATATCGTCATTTCAAATAGATTAGTTAGATCATCATCAATAGTTTGTAATAACACTCCTAGACAAGAAAAATGTAAGAGTGTTGAACCATCCTTTCAAAAACGGAGTGCATCAGATTCAATTATTGACATGGTGTTACGTCTAGGTGATGAGAATGAAACGGTTCGGTGCTTTTCATTTCACAACAGCCCTAGATTTTATTAATCAATGAAGTACTCTATAACAACGCTTAATTGACTGTCGCCTAATACACTTATGGAATAAATCTAGATAACAATTCTATTCGCAATTGTCGTCCCGATATACAAATAACAACAAACTGGCAGATGGTTTGAAAAATAAATCATCGTACCATTAAGAGTCGCGGCGCGGTATTCTGTCGAGCTTGTACAATATTGTATAATTTAGTGCGCGCAATGCACACGTGTAAAAAAAATCAGAGTAAAAAAGAAACTACAATGATAATCTTATCTGTAATAAAAATTTTAACGAACTCAATGTGGAAAACAGAACAAAAGACAGCGGACATGCGACGCGTGAAAGTTTCTGCCGGGCTGGAATCGCGATGGGAACGACATGCTCGCGCTCCACAAATGAGAGTAGAGTATGATTCACATCGAAAGTATACGATGCTGGATAGCTCTTTTTCGCAATCTATACGCACAATGCTGATATTGCAACCGTGAACAAGGTGCGAGGAGAGAGTTTACTTACATCTACTATTTACAAGCGCCTAAACAATTATGCATCTCTCTCACGCTCTTCCTTTTTTTAACGCAAATAAAAGCACGCCTCACGCGCATGGTGCACACAAAAAAGTGCTTCATCAATTTCTCTTGCTGGTCCAACCCGTCGCTCTATCGCGCCTCTGCTCGTCCTTTCGTCTGCTAGTACAATAATCTACATAACCATACATTTGTAGAATTTTCTTACATTCGCGTATAAGGTCCATCTTACATAGGATACGAATCACGTCACAGCGATAAATATAAATCTTGAATTACAATCACTCTTGCTCCGTAAGCAATTTGCTTGCACTCTCGGGTCGCACTTTTTTCCGCAACTCTCAGTCGTCGCGATCTCGATGTATAAAAGTATAAAATATGCCGGAACGCCGATCGAGAGCAAACTCTCGCGCGGGCCCGACTCTTGGTTTTTACGAGACAGATATAGAGGAAACGGCGAAGCTGTCGCGTCGCGCAGTTTGCCCTGGGAATACGCCCTTTTATACGACGAGAGGGAGATAAAAGTAGGCTATTCTCTCGCCTCGAACGAGATATCGTTTCGCGAATTACTCTTGAAACGGATTCGAAATCCCGCGCTCGAGATCGAGCAGAGCAGCTCCACGGGTGCAAGAGAGGCATCAAACACACAACGCGCTCTCACTGATTCTGCTCAATGGGCTCAAAGGTGAAAGCAGCAGACGGCTGATTCGATACTCGAATCGGGAGAGTAAAACGGGAGGGGCGAGATTCTCAATGGGCTATAGGTGAGATTGAAATGATTTATGTAACGCGATTGAGGGCCTCGAGCTCGTATAACGAAGCTTCCTATTTACTTCGTAGATTCGTCAGAGAGCTCGTAAATCTCGGCAGATTCGAACGGCCGCGTAAAAAAGATCCGCGATGAAAAGAAACGAGACTGCGTACAATGTCGTCCCCGTCGACGGCGTAGGGTATCGCGACGTTATATATCTGCTTTCGATACGAAGAGTCGAGCCCGGCGTCTATGGTCTCGAGCGGAGATCCAGTGGATCGTTGAACATCTCAATTTTCTCTTGCGCACGATAATGAAACGCCACGGCGGAAGAAAAAGGAGAACGAAGAAAGACTGGAGGCTTATAATACGCTTCGATTAAGTATCGACTCTCTGCCGCGGGGCAGTCTTTTCATTCGTCGTTTTATCGGATACAATTTTCCTCTTCGCGCACTAAACTTTCCACTAAAGAGTTTGATCACATGTTACACGCGCACAGACACACTACCTCATTCTCTCGCTCATTCGCTTCGCTGCAGCAAACGCGGTCTTGCGTCGGGTGCACGAAAAAATATTCTCCCATAAAGAAAAACTCCGAAACTTTGAGATTCAGAGTATCGATGGCCTCTGTACGTCTTACAATTTTCAAACTAAATAAAAATTTGTTCCGCTTTTCCTACGCTGCCTATATCGCTCGCATACCTTACGTATAGTTACAGTAAAATTTACAGATTCTCCTCCACTTTCTCCGCCCCGTCGCACTCGAGAGCCACGCTTGGCGTGTGTGCGCGAGCGGAGAACTTTGAATGAATGCACGGGGGCGCCCGCCAATTTTTACCTCTCGCTCCGCTCGCTGCGTGTACGTTCAACTAATTCACCGGATCCGATGCGACGTCACGCCCGCGAACGCGAGAGAGAGAAAAGAACCGGCGGAGCGATCGACACCGAGGTTTTCCACCTCTCATAAAAAAATAGAGCTCTTGGCGTTACCGCGCCGCGCTCGCTCGCCCCGTGCACCAATGGTCCAGCAATTACCGATTCGACCCTCGCCCCCAGGTGGGGTTCACAGCTGCTCCGACAGTATGATGACGTGCACCGCCTGGAGCCCGCTCCCAGGACTGCCTGCGGCGTTTGCGTTGGCATCGGTCGCCGGCGTCTTGGTAGCCGTGGCCGTCTGGCTCTGTATCCTGGCCTCCTCGACGGCGTCCAGGACTCCGCTGTGCTCGCAGCCCTCGGCCTCGGCCCTCTCGCCCTCGGGCTTGCTGCCGCCTCCCCCGCTGTTGGTCTCGTGGGCCTCAATGACGTCGGGTATGCTCGACAGGGTCATCTGCGGCCTGTCGCCCCTCTGCCTGGGGCTCAGCCTGCCCAGGCAGTCGGCGACGCTGCTCTTCCGGGCGGACGCCGGCGGAGGCGGCGGCGGCAGCAGCTCGGCGCCGACGCTCGTTATCTCGTCGGCGGCGAACTTGACCCTGGGCCCGCTCCTCGGCTTGCTCGTCACGAGCTCCGGCTCGGCTCCCACCAGCTGGTGCTTCTGCCTCTCGAGAGTCGACTGCTGCTGCTGCGCGGGGTCCGGCAGCTCCGGCACCGACTCCAGCCTCCTGGAGAGGCTGCCGCAGGGCTCGACGAGGGCTCGCCTGGGAGGCGGAGGCGGCTCCAGCTCGGCGATTTCCAGCAGGCCGGACTTGTCGACGCGCCTCACCGAGCTGGTCACCGGGGCGCCGTCGGGCACGACGACGCTGGCTGGATTGGTGGGTCTACCCCGGGGCAGGGTGGCGTAGTAGAAGGCGTTTCCGGTGCTGACGAGGGGCGGCTGCTGCTGCTGGCCCTGGACCGCCGCCGAAGGGGACAGCTGGGGGGCCTGCTGCTAGAGCCAGGTGGTGCGCGATTTACCGGCCCGCGAGCCGCTCGCCTGGTCTCAGACTATTATCTCGCGGATGATGCGTCGGCCCCGGCTGTTGGGGGTCGAGTAGCCGCTCTCCAGCGACTCGTCGTAGGACAGGCTGATGCCCTGGGGCGGCTTCGCGTCCTCGTCGTAGTTCTCCTGGTAGGGCAGCCCCGACACGTCGTACGGCGAATCTGAAAGCGAGATGGATCGTCAGATTGGGTGGAGGATTTCAATCTTGAGCTATAATGAGAGAGAGCCGAGAGCGATTTTCATCTCTCAATTTCAAGCTGAGCGCTCTATCGAGAGACGAGCGACGGGATAATTACAAGGAGCGGAGGCGATTGGGAAAACGCGCGGAGAAATTCCTGCGCCAGATATCGACGTCCACTCGGCGGCGACGACGACGACGACGACGCGACGATCGAGAAAACAAACACGCCTCGAGCGATACAGCTCGCGGTAATTCAACATTTTCCATCGCTACGTTTCCACGGCCGACGATTCAAACTAATGGCGCGAAATTACGAAAGACAGCCGAGGACGAGCGGCCTAGCGAATTACCCCTTGATTACGCAGCGACATACTCAAACACGGCGATCGCTCGATGCGTAATGACAGCGCGCGTGTGCGTACAACATCGCGACGCTCAATTTGATGCCGTACGGTCGCGAGCGAAGGACGCGCAGGCATAGGCGGAGGAGAAAAATCCAGAGCCGAGAAAAGCGTGCGGAGTGCGATTTTACGGCGCTTTAGCCCGAAACGGCATTGCGCGAGTAGCTTGCGTAACGAGAATAGCTCGATCGGACGAGCGAGTGGACAGATTGCGTGCGCAGATGCATATATATATAGAGGCTTGCGGGAGATGCGGCGCGCGTGCAAAGCATGAATTAGCCGCGCGGATTTTTTACGCCGAGTTCGTGAGCTGCAGCGCGTACACGCCGCTCTAGGCTTTGTTTTCCCGCGTCGGCTTGCAAATAAAACGGGCGTGTGTTCGTGTTCGGGATCCCCGTGTGCATAGAGGATGCGGGCTAATGACCGATTTGGAGGCCTGTTTTATGGCTCGATACACGCACGGTGTAGACCGGGGCGCCAACTCTTGTGATTACACGCATCGAGTTTACGTAATTGCCAAATTGGATTTGGTAGGTTGTGTCAAGGGTCGCGCTGGTGGGCAATTTGATTAGATTGTAAGCGCGCGAGAATAAAGCTGCTGCGATGAGAAAAACGCCATTGGATTCTAAAGGTTTTTCCAGAAGCGTTTGACGCGATTCAAGTAATCCTACGCGATTATTTCAAGTAAGAAAGTCTTGCCGAACGATCGATACCCAGTATTCATTCCGAGAAATACTTGAAACAGAAAAAGACAGCTATTGGGTATTTTAACTACTGGTACAAAATATTTTGAGCGTCACGAGAGAGAACGGATCAAGTTTGCTGCCAGTCATCGATCAATTCACCGCAACGACGGAGTACCAATCCGACCGTAATTTTTCACGAATCGAGCTACCGTCAGGTGAGAAGACACTCGCCACACAAAATTTTAAAAAACTCGCGGGCGAGTGGGGGGGGAGGGCTGGATACTGACCCATGTGCTTTTGGGACTTGACGATGGCGTTGGAGAAGGGCTCGCAGAACTGCTGCCGGCTGAGGTTGTGCGCGTCCCGGTAGTCGGACTGGGTGAGGTAGTGCGGGTGCGCCGGGTAGTCGGACTCGGTTGGCGCGTAGCCGCCCATGTCGTAGGGCGTACCCACGTGGTTTGGCGCGTTGACGCCTACGCCGTTAGCCGCCGCGGCCGCGCTCTTCATCTGCCACAGCGAGTCCTGCGAGTTGACCGAGCCGCCGTTGTTCGAATTCGAGTAGCTGTTCTCCATGTAGCCCATGTTGACGCCTGCTGAAACAAATTCAATTTTGTAATCGGCTCGTTGGGGAATCGCGCTGGGATACAACGTGCAGAAGCTTTTTTACTTTGGTGTACGTAGCATGCTTTCTAACTGACGTCAAGTTCTTTCTTTGATTTCGAGACGTGCCATCCCGCTGTGTATAATTTAACCACGTGGGTGAACAGAAAGGAAAAGTCGCACGGCTTTGCGTGTGAGAATTGCGCTCATTCAATGTTGCCGAAGGATTTTTACAACTATTCAATTCGATCAAAATTGAAAGCGAACTTTGAGACGAAAGCAAACTTTGATTGGATAAAGAAATCAATGTCTTCGAGAAGAAGACTCAAATTGACGATTGACAAAGGCAAACAGAACACATTAAATATTCCTGTGACAGCTATTTTCGCGTTGTTCAATTCAAAGGCTGTCAGAGCAGCGGATTTATGATGTTTTTGGAATAGCAAATGATCAAGTTGATGAATTTCTAAAGATCCCGGAGCTTCAAGACGGCTATGGCATACATTCTAATTCGGAACGTCTTGAACCCCTCAATCGGGATTCTGTCAAGAACCTCAAGATTTTCAGAAATTTGTGGAAAATGGAATAAATTAGAGTTGGCTACAACTGAAATTCCCTCAATCGGGATTCTGTCAAGAACCTCAATATTTTCAGAAACTTGTGGAAAATGGACCAAATTAGAGTTGAATAAAGATGAAATCCTCGAAAATCAAGTTGAAATCGACACCTCTATATGAAATTTAGAGTACGTTTGATACTTTCAAAAAGCTAATTTCTATGTCATTCGTTTGAACTACTGTCAATAAATCAATCGATGATACTTTCAGCATGACTCGACAACCCAATGCATCTGCTCGAGATTTCGAAAATACAAGATAGCTCTTGTAGTCTCGAAGTTGTCGGGAAAATGGAAGCGACACCCTGAGTAAAATATTCATTCGTAAAGCGGCTTGACATCGCTATTTGTACAAGTATCGCGGAAGCAAAGCGTTTGCAATGTTAACGAGGCTGCAGCGTAGAATTAATCTCGAAACTCATCGAGACTTCGTCAATTTTGTAATAGGTGTGTTCAGAAACTCCGAGTAAAGCAATGCGAATGAATACCGTATGAGTACGCCCTCGTGAGAAGTATAGAGTACACATGGACAATCTCTACCGAATGAAAGATGCACTCGACGTTCTCGCGAATCGCGCAAAGTCGAGCTTGCTTTCGCGTGAAAATGCGATCACGTTACCCGAGTGAAAATTCGCTCGACTGTCAACCAACTATACTTCAGCCTCGCGATAATTACGCGTGCGGGAGAGTTCAGAGAGCCCCGTTCTATACACGCTTTTCCCATTCGAGATTTGCGCGTCGAGTGGCATATTTACGTGTTCTCTCGTTCCAAATGCAAGACGTGCGTTCCGAGCCGCCAAGTTTCCATTCGATGAAGGCAAAGTTGCACCGCGCGAGCCTTGGCCCCGCGGCGGCGAAGGGATTGCAACTTTTTACTATATATTATGCAAGGGAGGATTTCGAAGCTCGGGTAAATGGCACGTTCGAATTCGAATAAGCCGAGAGAGTTTTGATTGATGTCGCGCATCGATCGAAACGCGTTTTGCGCGCGTGCCACCGGCTATAACGCGGTAAATATTACATTGGAGCGTTTCTTCGCCTGATTCGCTCGCAACTGCGCGAAATCTCTCTCTCTCACCGCGCCGTGCCGACTCAATTTATCTTTTGCCTGCGCGTACTCGCGGAGCTGCTTTCCTCGCAATTCACCGCCTAGTTGGGAGCAGCCTGGAAACTCGATGAAATGAATGCAGTCAATTATCTCTTTGTAGATATCGGGCTTGTTATGTTTATACACTTGTAGTTACTTTGCAACCTGAACTTCTTTTTAACGAGAGAAAAGAATGTACGAGAATCGACTCGATGCCTCGACGCTGACGGCTTTTCATTTTTCAGAAATTGATACTTCTAAGAATACTTTTTACAATTTGAAATTCATTCCCAGGCTTTAATTATCAGATTACGCCTTTTTTCAACATCTCATTTCACTTCCAAGCCGTTTTCTCATTATTTTTGAGAGAACAAAAATGAGGCAGTATCACTCAAACAAAATTGACGGTATGGAGATGAACATTTTTCTAGTCTGTTCTTCAGGTTTAAAGTTAATCGAACCAACCAAATTGGTCACCATTTGATGACATTTTCCAGCCGATACAAGCCGACACGAGCTCAACGAAAATGAACCGTGAGCCCCAGGGGCCCACCGGTGGGCCCCGCCGCAGTGGACGTTTTAAAATAATTTCTTTTGCAACGAAAACACCTTGCTCTTGAAAAATGCTTGCTCTATGCAACTTTCGCTTGTCCCATGTCATCTTGGTCAATGAGAAAACTGTCAATCAGAATTTCACACATCAACCTTCTCGATGGTACCGATTACAAATTGAGCAATGTTCTCAAAACCGCACTAGTGTTACAATTCTCGCTCTCCCAATTTCACCAGACACTCGCGCAACAAGCAGTCTCTATCCGCAAGAGTTACGGAAGTCGTCGCCGCGACAACCACCACCACCGCGAGATTAGTCTAAACCGCCCACGCAATCCTCGAGCATACACCAGAGCATCAACTATAGACTACTATGTAGAAGCGCTAAGGAGAGAATACAGAGAGACGTAAGAGCCAGGAGACACCGATAGAGTTAGTGTGAAGCCCCAATTTACCATTGGTCTCACCGTTGATGTTGTGGTTCGGCTGGTGGTATCCGTAGCCCGTTTGGCCGTAGGCGGGCGTCTTGGAGTCCTCCATGGCGAGCGCGTGGTCCAGGCTGTGCTCCAGCGCCTTGTTTTCGGCGTAGTACGGAGGGGGCGCCTGCGTCTGCTGACCGTTGCCCGTCACGAGGCTCGGCCTCACCCTGAAATCATCGCCAAAGAATCGAACGATTAGGCGGGGAACCGAGTGTAAAATTAGGTGCATCGATGGCTGAGAGTTGAGAGGACTATCTCAAATTTTCTGGATAGAAAGAAACAATTTAAAAATTCTCGGTCAAAAGGAATCATCCGAAATTTTTTTATTAAAGCAAGACTGTCTAAAATTACCTGGAAAAAAATGAGCCATTCAAATTGTCTAATTGTAAAAAGTCCTCTAAAATCAGACAGTTTTGGATCGTTTTTTTACTGGCCAGAGGGTTTGAATAGTTTCTTCTTACTCTCAACTATCGATATGAATGGCTTGTACATCAGTGGCGAGATTTAATCTCGATGTTTATGATGTGTGTATGCTTAAAACCGAGTAAATCGTGGGTTTTATTGGTAGTGTTTTGATCACTGCAGAGGCTGCCTCTTTTGAGTTATCTCCGAAGTTATCCATGCACAAAGAATTACCATCACTCAAATACGACCGAGTAAGCAGAATAGACGATGAGTGGGAATTCGAGTATAAAACTGGTTGTATCCCAAAATTACGGAGCAATAGGACGAAAAGCCGAGAGATCCATCCAAAAATCCTTGCCAAAAGAAAGTAATAGAAGTTCCACGAGAATTCGCGAACCGCAAAACGGAGGCTACCTCCGTAAACGAAATTTCTATGCAAGCTCTTTTGCTCGCAACGCAGAGACCTCGTCGCGCTGGTCACAATTCCTTTGACCGATGGGCACGTAAAGCACTCCGCGCATCTCGAATTACACGACTCTACGATCACAGAAAGCCCACTCATATACCTGACCCAGTAAATTCTCATCCCCACAAACCTGCACCAGCCTCCTCTCCATTTTCGTAAATCACCCGAGCACGCAACTACACGGCTCTACATTGAAAAAGAGATTGGCCAAGGAAAATCCCCTCATCCGCGTTATCGCTAGAAAGGGCTCGAAGCATCTCGTGCAATCCTGGACCAACTCCAGCAGCAGCAGCGTCGACGAGTGGCAATCGTACAAAGACTCGCGCGCGGTTCCGGACTAGCATTGTGCCGAGCTGCACTCGAATGCGCCTAACGAGCTCGAGCCGAGAGGCGACCGGCGAAACCTGCCGCGAAAGTCTCTGATCGAGTTTGTATCTCCCGGCGAAGGATATAGTACAGAGCTGGAGGAAGAGAGGGTGGAAAAATGCAAGCCACGCCGATTCTCTTTTGTGCGAGCGCGCAAGAAACTTGGCCAAGTGGATTTTGAGCTCTGAGCGAGACTCCGAGCCCCCGACGAGGGAGAGGCAGATATCTGCTCTATTCCCTCGACTGACCTCGTCCACATCTCGTTGGAGGTTGCCCTTGCTGAGGATGAAACTCAAAGATCGTAATTTTATTCGGCAAATAAAGTTGTGGTACTAGGTATTACGCGCTCTCACCAATCGGCTAAGACTCTTTGGGGCTCAAAGAGCACATGTGCGCAGAGCGCGAATTTCAAAGGCTTCTCGCGGAGGAGGAAACTCGACGCACGCGTCCTTCCGCTCTTTCTCGCGAGACGCGCGACTCGAGAGCCTTTTATAGAGCGCGAGCCTCCCCTCGTATCTGACTTTACCGGCTTTGTGCCCTCTCTCTCCGACATACTCTAGGCTTCGCGGTATGGTAGTGCTCTTTTCCCCTGTTTTTCATGCAGCCGCTCTTTAACGCATTCCACCTCCCGTGTCTCGTCCTGCCTCGCGCGATTCTCCCGCTCTGCGAGTGGAATTCTTGCCCGCTTTGAAATTATCTCGTCTAATTCGTTGCTCCTACCACCGCTTTCACCAACTACGCGAGCAAATCACGAAATTTCAGAGAGCTCTGCGGAAATTTGCTTCCTAAATCTTCCCCGAGATCGACGCGCGTCACTCTGACTGATTACGAGCGGAATTTTCATTTTGAAATTTGAACAAATTTAGCACCGGAAGTGTGGATCCCATGTCTTGTACAGGTGTAGATGGGTAGCTTCGAGCGAAACGCGTTAAAAAGAATGCGAGGTGCCGCAGAGAGAGAGACGGTAGCAGGAGAGATCTTCAGGGTTCGAGTCGGCATGAAAAATTTTAATTAATACTTGGCGCGGTAGAGCAGCGTCTCGGGCGATGAGGCTCGTTCCTCGCGAAGGCCTGCGAAATGTCGGTGATGAATGTCGGCAGCGCGAGCATCGCGGCTGAAAAGGAGAGCGATTGCGCGAGGAAAGAAGATTCTCGGCACCCTGTAGAGAGAGGGAGACGAATTAACGTAATTAAACGCGGAAATTCATTCGGACAACGGGCTACTCGTATTTTTTAAAGCTCGCCCGCGATACTTTTTTTCGCCTCGCGCGCCCGATATATTTCTCCTTCAACTTTGCCCTGCGCGACGCCGCGACGTCTTGCCTCTGCTGCCTACCTCAGCTACTTACACCGCGCGACAAGCTTATCTCGGTCACATTTCCTCTTCGCTTCTTTCGCCGCCGTGAAAGAGCCAAGCCGAGACACCCATTTCACGCTTTACGAGTCCTATGCGCTGCAGCAGAAGCGAGCCTCGACTCGTATATATAGAGCTGTGCAGTGACGAGGGCCGCAGGATTGTCCGTCGCAATTTGACTTTGAAATTTTTTCTCATATTTCGTAGAGAGATTCAGAGCTCGAGGAGAGAGCGAGGCGGGCAATCTGGCTGCTAATTCTCTCAACGCCGGAGAGAGCTCGAGTATCGCGGGCTTCTCCTTTTAATTGGTGGTTGAATTCGGAAATAATCCGGGAGCCGCTGCCGTACATAGAAGGGAAGGAATTTCCTCTATCGCGGGAAAGCTGCAGCGCGGTACACTAGAGTGTGCAAATTCCATCGTCGTAGCGAGTGATTTGAATTTTTAATTAAAAGGCGAGCGCGCGCGCGCGTTAGCGCTGAATTGCTTCGTGCCTACATCGCGAGCATCCCGATGATCAAGGAGAGCCTCTCTCTCTCTCAACTCGTTTGTCGAAAATTCAGAGGATGCGAATCTCTTCTGGCTCTCGTATCCTTTGATTTCAGGCAACAAGCTCGCGGAGCACAAAGGCGGATAGAGCGTTTGCGCGCGAGCGCTAGATGAGCGTTTCTCGCGAGATGCGAGTATTTTCATCTATTTTCCGCGAAAGTCAGAGTAATGGGGTAAGGTATCGGCGAGAGAGAGTCTCGAGCTTGCGAGCTTGTGCTGCTGCTGCAGGGGCTGATTTAAATCGTCACTGCGCGAGCGAGAGGCGCACAAAGGAGAAAGTTTCTCATCAGAGGCGCAGCGACTGGCGTGTGTACAGCGAGCGAGGCGAATCTCCTTGCCGAGAGAGCACTTACGCATTCGAATCCATCTCGTAATCTTTGGCTTTGGCAGCGTGCTTCCTGCGGCAGCGGCAGAACAGAAGCAGCAGAGCGGCGAACAATAGGAATACGGTGCCGCTCACGACCAGAGCAATTAAAGTTGGAGGCGTTATGGAGCCGGCCTGTGCTACGTGAGACGGTCCACCTGCAAAATTAATGGTTAAACATTACACTCGCTTGATTATAATAAACGCTCGCATTGTTTTTGAAGTGAGAGACGCGAAACTAGTCGGAAGAGAGAAAGAGATGGGTGGCGAGAGAAAGGTGGCGAAAGAAAGAGCGAAGGGGAAGAGGGAGAGAGAATGGAGTGCAGTTGGCCGCAGAGGCAAACGAACGAACGTGATAAATTCTTTGACGAAAACTTTATTCATTTATTTCGCAGATAATGGAACGGAAATGCTCTCCGCGGAATACGGGTCGTTGAGAGCGAGCTGATTCATGGCGCGCCGCCCTCCTAATGCATTGTAATTGACATATCATATCTCCAGAGCACCCGGACTCGATAATGGGAACGCTCTTTTGCAGCTTTCCTTTGTCGATTCAGTACTTTGAGCCAATTGATCTAGAGACCGATTCATTTCTTCCGTTCAAGCGGTAGTACGATTCCAGAGAGCTTTTCAAAGGACTTGTCGGATATTCCTCGACACCAGCCCGCGTAACGAGGCACAACTTCTCTCAATACCGTATGAATATATTAATTGAATGGCTGAACAATGAGCTTCTGATCTCTCAGTTGGATAATGAATTTTCGTATCGATTTCTCTTTGAATTTGGAAATAAGCAAAGATGGCGGTAAATTATTCAATTCGTTCGAACGCGGAGCGTTTGAAGAAGGTTACGATGTGACGTGAGCCGAGCTTACTTTCAGCCTCGACGAAGTCGCCGCACTTCTGGTGGTCGCTCTTGAGACACAGCCTGACCTTGACTCTGGTGCCCTCGCGGTCCGATGGCGCGGAGTTCTCGATGAAACCCGATTTATGGAACTTGGAGTTGCTCATCGCGTCGAGCTCCCAGTTGTCGACGGGGTGCCACTGATTTTCCGAGCCCGACTCGGTCTTTTCGATGAAGGCGACAAGTCGTAGATCACCCTCTCGGGCGTCGGAAATCTCGCGACCGTCGTCGTCGCCGTCACCTCGTCCGAGTAGTCCGAGTGGTCGTTTGTGTTCCACACCTTCACCTGTTGAAGTAAAATGTTTTGGGTTAGAAAAATCCAGGATGGATGTTTTCATCGATTCTTGGAGAAGAATATAAGGGAAGGAAAGAATCTGATGAAAGATTTGCGCAAAGCCTCGTAGTCGAGCGGAAGTTACATCGATGTCTTTGCAATGTGCGGGGCTACTTTATGGGTGAAAATTCCACTTTTATCGTTGATTTTTCTCGAAAATTCTTTCGTTATCGCGAAGGAAATTGCATTCCATGGTTTATTAAGGCTATGTCGGAGCAAAATTTGAGGTTAGGTAACGGTCCGAGTCAACCTTTTAGGGAATCGCGAAGAGCCTACGGTCAAGATTAAAAACTGCGAACGTAGCCGGATTGCTATTGTTTTGAGGAATGTTAGGAACAACTACGAATGCGATTGGTTGCGAATTGAAAGAATGGCATCAAATACGTCGGAGCATTAATTTTTTACCGAGTCATGCATCATTCTGAGACAATCGCATCGATGCCATTTCTTCAATTCGCAGCCAATCGCATTGGTACTTGTTCCTAATCATTTCTCAAACCAGTAGCAATCCGGCTACGTTCGCAGTTCCCCCAAATTTGCTTCCTATCTTTTTATAACTGAATTCCAAAGCAGCTTTGAAATTCGCTCCGACATGGCCTCAAGGGCTGGATCATTTCTGAACACGAGCAACCTCTTCAGGCCAACCAAAAATTCAGCACAATCAAGCTCACTTCTCAATCTCTCGCGGCACCGATCAAAAATAAACCATCCCTGATATCGCCGCAATAAAATTACGTCTCACCTTGAACGCGTAGGTCTGGTGCTGCTCAAGATTGGGCACGCTGCAAGGATTCGTCCTGCGGCAGTCGTGCTCGCTCCACGTGCTCAAAGCCTGCCCAGCGTACTTGTTGCATTCCGGCGAGAGGTCCTCGCTGGGCGCGACGTTCCTGTACGACACAAAGTACTTTGTGAGCGGCAGTCCTCCGTCGAATCCGAGCTCCCAGCCCAGGATCACTTCGTTCGGCCCGACGTCGACGGCCCTGACGTTCTTCGGCCTCTCGGGCGCTCCCTTGGGCTGCAGCTTGATCGTCGAGTTGATCTGGCCCATGGAATTGGCAGCTTTGCACACGTAGTCGCCGTAGTCGTTGTCGCGAATGCCGGCTATCCTCAAAACGGACGTGTAGACGTCGTCGTTGTCGGACGTTGTGCTGATCTCGTAGTGCCCGTCGCTGACGGAGCCCTGCAGAGTCGCCACGTTCGATCCGAAGATCCACTGGAACTCGGGCTTGGGCCAGGCTTGGACCTTGCAGGTCACGTTGGCGGTTTCGAGGAGGTTGTTGGCGACCTTGTCGTACATGTTTACGACGATGGGAGCGTGCTCGACCTTGAGCATCATCTCCGACTCGGTTCGCTTCACCTCGTTCTCGAAGACGCACGTGTACTTGCCCCGGTCGTTGGCTATGATTTTGTCGGTTTCGGGACGAGCGTTGCCCAGGAAGGAGAGGGTGGAGTTTACGGTGATTACTCGGCCGTGGCCATCGGATGGATGGGTCGTCACCTTGTAGAGGCTCTGGTCGGCAGTGAGCTCGTGGTCGTCCTTGAGCCAGCGGACCGAGGGACGGGGCTTGCCCTGGGCGACGCACGACACCTGGAACGACGACTCGCCGACCCTGGGGAAATAGAAAATCATTTTTTTTTTT
>JAPYYZ010005835.1:0-11316 GCA_030522705.1 Eretmocerus eremicus | reverse complement strand
AGGAAATCGCAGCATCCTTGTATGAAACACGAATGATTACGATTGGTAACCTAAGCAAACTTGTCAGTTTCTTCCTTGTCTCAAGAAAAATCAGGCATGGAATCTAAGGGGTTGCACAGATTCAGAAGATGTGCGATGCGCGTATCTCGCTGCATATCCCATTCTTCAAAATATCATCTCACCAATCTTTTAATTAGTGGCATAAAACGTCACTTGATTTTATTTCGCTTCAAAGCATCCCCGCCATCAAGTACAAAAGATACCTACCCCTGAGATACTCTCTTATCAATACTTTGAAATCAGCTGGATCTAATATTCACTTTTTTCCTCACGCGCGTGATGCTGCGCAAAATTATCGCGGTACGTCCTCCGCCGCAATCATCTCGTTTGCATGTGACTCCCATCACTTTGTTCAAAGTCGCGAATGATCAACCACGTCGACCGTTCGCCGACAAGTCTAATCAGATCGATAGAATTGCCGGTAACGAAACCTAACCGCAGAATTTGGAAAAAGGACTCTAGGCCCGATCGATCGCCGTGGAAAGGACTCTAGGCCCGATCGATCGCCGTGGTTGCCATGGATACGGCTCAGCGGAAAGCCGTTCAGCGAATTGGCGGTTCAGCTAAATGTCAGGGTCCCCTTAGACGCGATGACTTGTATAGATAAATTGAGAACATTCTTTAATGACAAAGGTGGCGCAGAAAATTCCAAGTTAAGATCAATTGTCAAAGGCAATTTTGAATTAGAATTGTCCCAGCGGCCCAAGAAACAAGCATCAATTTTGCGATATTTTAAGGTTCCTGAGTGAGGTAGAGAAGATTGTTACAAAATGTATCTTTGACTCTCCGAATATTGGGGTGGATGATATAGATATTAATGAATTTGAATTATTGATGATTGAATTTTGAATATTAACGCATTCTGAATATTGACAATTATGTAGAATGAGACTGATAGCTACCACTGTGTTTTGCATTTCACTATTGTAAGAATTCATTCCACGAATCTTCATGAGCCTCTTTTCGCTTTTCCACTACACACGAAGAGAATGCATTCATAATCTTTCCAACAGCTTAGACCACACACAGGTAGTGGCTGACCAACTCACATTTTCTACTCTGTTTCTCTACCTCTGCTTCCAATTTTTGATATTCCTCGGTTCTGTACACCATCAACCACGTTAACCCTTAAAATGCCAAGTGTTGATGAATGAAGATTAATCTTTGTAGACAAAAGAAGTTACATAGAGCTAGTAAAATTTACCTCCTCCCAGAGGAGCTGTACAAAGACTCGTAAATAGAATCAAAACTGTGTCTGCTCACATAATTGCTCAATTATTCCCCACACTGTCACACTGGATAGAGATATGTATACAGATGGTCCACAAGAGTCATTCAAAAAGCCTCGTTGCTTGAAAAAAAAAGAAAAAAGAAACAATAAATCTAGCAAATATACAAAATAACTCCGTTTCCAAAGATCGCAAAGCACTTGACAACGGTCCGTTGCCAACAGGTCAATTTGGCGGCGTGAAGGCAGTACCTAACCCGACCGAACTGGCGCAAAAAATTTTGTGATTTGAATTCTGGCTTTCTGGATCTTATTTCGAATAAAAAAAATTTGATTGGTCCCGAACAGTAATAGACTTTCACGTGAATATCCCATCCGTTGATATCTTTACTATGTAGTAGGGAACACCGTGTGATAACCGAACGGACCAGACATACAATGTTTTGTCCTCAGATTTGTCTGTGAAATAGTCAGTTTGATTGATTTGACATTGGAAGAATGTCGAGTAGTCGAGTATTGCAGACATTTTTTATCATCAAAAAAAATTTCGTCGAGAGAACTTTCCACGCTGAACATTGCCAATTAGATATTCCTTCCACCGACCAACTCAAGCACGTGGTCACCGCAATCACATACGCCTTTATATAGGTACAACATGCTGTCCGCTTCATGACCGCGGTCAATCAGTCCCGCGCGTACGAACCATTGCAAAAAATGAGCAGTACTGATCCCTCTATGAAAAAAATGTAGAAAATGGTAATCATATTCAAACAAACGATGTCCCCCATGAAGAATAAGGCCAAAATCTCAAAATTCTGCCTACGAATGATCGAGTGAAGAAACTACAATTTATTCTGCGAGACAAGTAAGTGTTGGCATATCTTTAACCTTGCCGCAGTTGCTATCTGAGAGTTATTTCGTTCTTTAAAAGGTAATTATCATAATATACTCTCGTACCGAATCCTATTATTGGGATTGTTAAGGTTTGGTTTTTTAGCTTATCAAAATTTCAAACTCTAAACAGCGCGCGCGTAGCGCGCATTTCAACGTGTAGTCCCCTATCTTATTGGGCAAAACTCGATCTCAAAAAGTCGACGCTCCGGTCCAACTCGAACATTAGCTGATCCCGTCCGTGTGCCGATCTCCCGAATCTGCGAGAGTGTGTCACGCCCGTGCGTCGTCTTCGTGACGATGTCGAGATCGAACGAAGCTCCTCTCGCGGTGGCGTGTCGGAAGCGGTTCCACGGGTATCCCGCCGATGTCGTTTGGTCGGTATGGCGCGAGAATTCAAAGAGTGTCTCAGGCGCGCAGAGCGCGCTCGTCACAAGGTCATTCGTGAAACTCAAAATTGAGATACCTGCTATCGAGACAACACTTGCGCGTCTATTCCACGAGCATTCTGCCATTGCTGCTTTGTCAGCATGGCGCAAGGACCCAAGTGTCGCAGGCGCGTGGAGCGCGCTTGTCACAAGGTTTTTTCGTAAATCCCAAAATTGAGATACCCGTTGTTAAGATAACGCATCTGCGCTCTCGCGCGCGTGTGAGATCCTAGTCCTTTATATTCATCGGTAACCTCCGAAATCTCTCGAATATCGAACTATGGAGCTTATCCACGTGCTGCTATATATGTATCTTGCTATCGACTCCACGCGTCGACTCCGTATCGACTATCGCGTCGCGCGAGTCATATCGCGCGAGTCATATCGCGCGCGAGTAGCGCTTGATTTGAATCCCGACGTGTGTAACGCGATAGCGTCGCGGAGCGCGTTGAAGTGAGCGAGGCGCTTTGCTAGAGGATTGGGTAAGTATTGCTTACGGAGGAGCCTCCCCGACGGTATTTTGATTCATGATTGGCGATGTTCATCAATATTCTGTGCCATTTGAGTATTCAGTTTAATTCAAAACCCACGAATCCATGATTTTTTTTGTAAATATCACTCCAGTATGAAGTCCGGTCTTATTCAATTCTGATTCACTACGCATCTCTCATGCATCTTCAGTACATAATAGAGTAAGTTCAGTCTCATTCAATTGTGAATTTACTGAGCATTTCCAATGAATCGGCAATCTGGTATGAAGTTCAGTTGCACACCTTAACGTGGACTCGGATCAGGTTGAAAGCGAGAAAATTGGCGGAGGCTCGATAAAAGATGTATGTTAGCGGTGAGAGCCCCACCGCGAAGGTTTAGGAGGGCGGAGCCCCCCCCCCCTCCCCCCCCGAAGCTCCCGGGGAAATGAGTGAGTTTGAATAGACAATATATATCACTGTTGCTACGATCGACTGATCGTTCAGCCTCATTCTATTCTGAATTTACTCCGCATAACAAATGCGAATCGTCAGTCCAGTATAGAGCCCAGTCTCATTCGATTCTGATATTTGCGAATGACAGAAACAAATTGGAAAGAACCGAAGAAAGTCACACAGGTACCCACGCGCGTAGCGCGTATCTTAGATCTAGTAACCTCATGAAAAACTGTCTACGGAGGATTGCAAATGGCATGGCGGCGACGCTGTGCACCGTTGTACGCAAACACATGTATATGTGTGAGAGACTGTGAGCGTTATTCCACGGCGTGCGGGATCGCCCTCGCTGGCGCTTGTGCGCTAACTTCACCCGGTGCACTAAACGGGCTCTCAAAACCTCCTGTGTCGTAATATACTATCAAGTCATAGTATGTATACACATGACAGAAATCCGACCAATGACATAATCAGATTAAGTATTGTAAACTTTTAATTCCTTCAATGTATTGAAGATTGAGTTGAAGAACATGCAGGGTTCTTTGCATACTCGCAGTGGAGCCATCGATGGCTAGTGTAATTTTTAATTCCAATGAATTTTGGAGCAATATTTTGGCGTTCCCTCGAAAATTTGATGCGCGGAATCTACGGGACATTCTTCCAACTTTTTCCCTATTGAAATCCACGAGGAATCCTACCGGGTATTCCACGTCGATGTTCACGTGAGATTTCACGTGAGTTCCCACCGTGGATTTCGATCGTGGACTTTTTATACTAGGTGGAGTGGATTCCAAATAGCTCGGCTCTAGTTCCTTGAAATGAAGCTTACTCAAACTGTCCACTACCCATCGATATCTAGCGATCAGAAAAATCAGAAAACGAGTGAAAGAGGCTCATTCGGGTGTAAAATCTCGGAAGTAAAGTGCCAATCGTTTTTTGGGGAATAATTTAATACAAGAAAACACATGTCCTTCAGAGGGGACGGAAGTAGGGAATGCCTCCTATAGTTTTCATGAAATCTCTCACTTCTACTCAATAATCAATGTTCATCAGTGACCGCTGTCAGATGCGAGGTCAGAGTTCCATGCAATGTTTCGACCTGCGAGCTCGATGGAATCATCAAGTTCCTTACTCGGACTTTGTAATCCCGATCCATCCATATCAAGGACTCTTGACCGTTCCTATGTCGACGGGTCATAGGCTTCTCCTTCATTAACTCTTGCTGCTCGATCCTCTTCGAGTTTTCCAATCAAAACTTGAGCTTATTACGATCGCTCACTCCGCCGCATTGAGCCAACCTGCGGATTTGCACGATTAGGGGTAGTCCTGTCGACTAGATACACCTTGATCGTCGGCAAAAAGTAGTTTATACACATCAACGTGGATGGGTTGATACAATTCAGAGACCAACAGCCTGATGGAATCAATTCGGAAGTTTGTGTGATCACCGTGGCAACCGCGAGGGGTGATTCACTGCTTTCGTTCTATATGTAGGGGACACATTTTGAGCGCATCATATAATTTTTCTCCAATATTGAGCAAGAATCCTCTTTATGGCAGTCGAATGCTTGGGATGGAACATTTTGGCTCATTTCAAAAGCCTTCATGCAAGCTTCAAAATGAGCTGAAGTACGTTGAAAAATATTGAGATAGGCCAGAGTTAGAAGCTCGAAAAGTTTAGTATGGCCTTGACGGGGACTTTGATCGTATATGATCTCATTTACCGCAGCTTGAATTTAAATTGATCATCTCTTACTGAGCTCGCAATTAGAAATATGGTTTATATAAATCAATTGAAGTAGTCGGATTTTTTCAGAAAACCATCGGTTATCGAGAAAGAAGTCCATCTTTTCGGACGAGGCAATCCATCGCGTGTGACGCTTATACGACCATTTTTCATGTTAAATGTCTGTACACGGGCGTGTCTTTGCGTATACCGAGACAGAAATACATGAATCCGCAGTCCGCGTGTTTAACAAGGATTGAGAATAAATTATGCTCTCTAGGAATCTATTTTTGAATATCAGACAGATCAGGAGAAATATGCTAGAAGTCAGATTAGAGCTCCTTTGGATAAGAAATTTTTCTAGTCAAATCCTGGCGTGTTTCGTTTTTAGACTCGAAATTCGTAAGTTCCAGCAAAATTCCTAATTTATTAATACTGCTCCCTTGTGCGTTTGCATCTGCGGGTAGGTATCATCTTCGGTCGAGAGAGGAGGCTATCCCTGTATTTTTAGCCAATTTATGACTTATAACCCCTAGCTTAGCCTTGTAAAAATTTCAATCGGTGGGAGACTCTTAGGTCGAGCACAAAAAATGTATGGATGCAAAACCAAGAAGGGGGAGCTTGTCATTTACATTGAGCAGCACAATTGTTGAGCACTCCTCTTCTGTTTGTATTTAGTAGCATCTTGGGTAAGCACTTCGAGACAACCCCAAGGTCTCATCTCATTCATGAGTATTGAACGTGAAGGGCTTGGGCGTGCATACTCTTATTTGAACTCTGATAAATGTGATTCATTCGGAGTTTTTTCGCGGGCATATAATAAAGGCCAATGTGATTTTCGAAGAAAGTGAGCGAGGAAACCACTTCGAAAAAAGAGGTTTTGGTGAGATTCCTTCACTGTAAACTGGAGTCTTTTCAACCGAGAGGGTCACTTTGGCCACAAATGCGAGTAATAATTTTAAACCACTCTAGCAACTGTCAGACTTGATACTTTTGAGCACAGGGGCTAGATTTGTCTGAGACCTCTCACAAACCAACAAGCTTCGATCTGTATTCCTGAATCGTATTGATTCAGATCTGATACCAAAATTGTTTCAAATTGTTTGAGTTGAGCGCTTGACCGATGACTCGAACAGCGGATTAGGGGAGCGCGTTGAAAATCTCGTTTGCATCTTACAGAGGTCCATGGATTGTATATTAGTAACTTAATGTAAATCTGGAGACCAGAACTACTCAATTCTATCAGAGCATTGAGTTCTTTGATTCCAATGTTCAACACCTCACTTTGTAGGGATGCAGCAAAGGTATCGAGCTCAAGATAAGCTCCTCAGAAAAGAGTAGTACATCCTCTGGCCAATCCAATCTTAATCGAGTTTGCGATATAAGGGAATCGGCTAATAAGACGTGCTTTGCTCCCTCAAAGAGAGAGCATTGTACTCGCAGCAATAGAATTCTTGCCCAGTTGATGTTTCAATCCCATTTTTCTCTTCCAGTATACTCCCCAGCCTCGTAAAACTGAGCTCTCTTTGTTACTCTCACCAAGATCTATCGACTGTACGTCACCCATTTTGCCCACTTCTTCACAGTCTTCCCCGATGTCTGTCTGTATATCGTTTTCTATCGCTCACGATAACTCCTAAACGGTACGGCCGATCCTTTCAAGGTAGCTGTACACCGACTACGTGAGTCAAGGAAAGTTAACCCTCAGCAGGCACTAGGGGTGTGTCATATCCCACGCGATTTTTGACCGAGTCCCTTACTTTCCGAAAAACATCAAGGTATTGCAAATTATTGAAGTATCTCATCGTGGTAGTTTTTCCAGCTAATATCATACGAGAATAAGTAACAACGCCCTCTCAAACAGAAACGAGAACACTCCGCGAGATGGTCCATCTTAGGATAGACTATGCATCAGAATCGGTTAGCAACTTCAGATCTTTTGATAGCAATCACTGAAAAACTACGCAGTCAATCGTAAGTATGGATGGCCATGAGATTTATCGTGATGAGAGATAAGAAATTGTTTCTTCCCAACTTTCACAGTTTTTTCACAATCAGGTTTCGTTTCAAATCCTATCATGTAGTTTTTGTTTCGTGATCGCTCTCATAAGCACAATGTTGAAAAGTGCCTGAACAACCCAACTTTTGATGCCTGTATCTCTGAAACGCGGTGGTCAGTTGTTTTGAGATTTTGCACACGAACTCTGCTAGATGGGAATCAGTTCCCCACGAAGTTTGAAGGACGATGATGAATTTTGGTGTACATCTACCTTCGGGTAGTTCTACGCCAACTACGCGAGTCGGACATTCAATCACATTTTTTCAGTCACATGAATTTATTCCAAATCATCAATGCAAAGTATTGGGGTGTTTTTCTCATCAGGAAGTGTACACTGTAAAAAATTTTTGGAAAAAACTTCAACCAACTGGTTGAAGTTTTTATTCCAACTTCTGGTTGAACACGAAATTCAACCATCTGGTTGAAAAAAAATTCAACCAACTGGTTGAAATTCAACCAGGTGGCTGCATTTCACCCAGGTGGTTGCATTTCAACCAGTTGGTTGAATTTTTGGTTGGAAGTCAACAAATTTTTCATACAAGCTCGCAGGCTGTTTATTGAGAGCCTATGGCTGAGTCTCCATTAGTCCGGGTGCCAGGGGGTTCTGAGTATGCAATCGGATGTCCAGAAGGCTTGAAGACGTATCCGTATGTATTTTGAGGCGCTGAATCAATTTCGCGAGGTCACTCGCCCGTAAACTCCGTCGTTTGTTTGTTATCAAGAATTTTCAGTGCAAAATTATAGCCAGAATAATGAAGTGAAAGTCCTCGAGTTTGCCGCAATGCCCGATATCGCCACCCCTATGTGATCTCGGAGATGCGCGCTTACAGACCTTGTCACGAATTTTTTTTTCATATTTGTTATGTTGAAATTTGAGAAATAACGTGATTTGGACAACCCCAGAATCATTTCGGCGTTAAGGGCATCCAAATGACTGGTTTTTGAATAAATCGATCTGAATCTTGATTAATCTCTGAATTTTAGAAAAAACCTGCGCTAAAAAAGTTTGGCTCGGTCTATTCTATTCGTACACTGTAAAAAATTGGTTGAATTCCAACCAAAAATTCAACCAACTGGTTGGAAAAAAATTCAACCACCTGATTGAAATTCAACCACCTGGTTGACATTCAACCAACTGGTTGAATAAAAAATTCAAGCACCCGGTTGAATTTCAACCAGGTGGTCGAATTTCAACTACCTGGTTGAATTTTTGTTTGAAATTTAACCAATTTTTCACAGTGTACGTTGATGAGTAAATATAATTTTGCAGACAAAAAAACGCACGATTGATACGATGAATAACCTGTAAACTAACAAGTAGAGGATCAACCTTGTGGATCACGGATCCGGCTAAAGCTCTGGGATTCATCTTGTTTCGGTCAGATAGGAAGATATCTCTGAAGGTTTATTCCCATACTCTCTCCGCCGTAATCAGTGAGACATTGCCAAAGTAGGGCAAAGGGTTCATTATGCTCCCTATTATGTTTCCAGAAGCGTCCCCAATACTTCAGAATGATGCGGGTGCTCATAATACTCAAGTATTTCATCTATTTTCAACAAATTCGTAACCTTGGCTCCCGCCTCGCTGAAGTTTCGGCGTAAATGCACTGATGTTCTCACATAAACGGACCTCTAACCCGAATGCTGATCATCAGCGCATATGCACTGATCGAGTCAGCGGCTTCTCCACTAATGCGTTCATAACCTTTTTCTCACCTCGACGACTTTTTCGGTCGCATACAGCCGTAAAATAGCTCAAAACAAGAACTAAGCTCGATACATTAGCCAGTCATGCATGACAGAATGGTGTGCACATTGAATTTCCGCGAAAAGTAACCTTCACAAGCTTAAATAATGCACCATGCGGGCAGAGCTTCACTGATCTGTCAAGACTGCCACCTCGAGACCTTGAACATCATTTACCTATGTCTTTTGGGGTTGAACTGTTAATTCCCATGTTGACTCAGTGAAGTTTTCATGGTAGAGCCCAATGCACTCCGGATTTACGTGAATAGTATCCTGTAAGGGATTAAATCATGCAATGTACACGCCGAACACTACTGATTTATAATCAGTAACGCCGCCTCGGAACTTCCAACGACCTTCAGGACCAATTAGTTTAAGGGCTACGATAACGGCTAGCGGAAATTACGCGCCGCAGGCGCTCACGACCGCTGACTGCTGAGTGCTGACCTTATATACAGCTGGTTTGGTTTACATAACCTCCTCACTCTGCTTGATATACTCATACGCAATGGATCTCGTAATTTTGACTCGTGGCATCAGTATCATATGCCTATGCCCCGCCCGTATACCAAGTTTCACATCCCTCTGTCCTTTCGTTGCTTAGTTCTGCTTGTTTAAAATTTCCTGATAGCGTGACCTCGCCGTACAATTTTAGATTTTCATCACGACGCTTTCCTTCATTCGTTTTCTCAGCCACGCCTCGCCGCATCTCCTCGCGCATCTCCCACGTGGCGATAATCCGACTGCTTCTGAAACCGCCACGCGTCGCTTGGAATGCCTGGCGCGGCGATTGACATCTACGAATTTATTTGCAACTCGCTGATGCTCCGAAACCATCGGAAAAAACGGAAGAGAATTTTTCATGGTACTCTTCGATACTTCTAGTTACCCACGACACACTCAAAGCGTCCAAAATGATCTCCGGGGGAGCATAACAAAATCAGAACTAAAAAATTGATTTCAAGCGTTTCCGTGATTTCCGGCCTGCGAGGAAGTTTAACAGTTTTGATCGAATTTCGAAGCTTGATCGTGGACCATAAGTCCAGCTACCCTAAAAACATCACGAAATATTATTGACAAGAGCTATCCAAAACCGATAGCGTGAATCACGTTTCACCATAAGCAACCTAGTTAACTTTGGGCTCGATTGACTCAAGAACTACGCTCTTGATCGATCTAAAATTTTGACAGTTGATCCGGGATATACTCTAGATACATGATACCTTCAGAACTCTTGCATGCAGCGTGTCTCGGAGAAGCTGCCAGAGCAGCACTGTGCCCAAGCGCGGAGCGAATAATTGCGAAAAAGGAAACTAAATCTTTCTAAGGTGTATAAGGGTTAGAAGTGATCTGATAAGGGCGTAGCCCGAGTTTGCGATAACTCTAAGCATACTTGACGCCCATCGGTGAAAACGAGGGCGAAGCCCGAGGTTAGATATTCTCCAAAAAGGCCTGCCATGTACTACCTATTTAGCAGGAAAGCCTAGCAGAATCAACTTGCCCGCTTTAACTCCAAGTTAACAATCGAAACTGATGCCTTTTTCCCCTTCACTTTCTTGCAAAGCAATCCCTCATGCTCCTCCTTCAACACGATTTCATTCCATTTTAGCTATGAGAATCTTCAGATAGCTGTCATCGAATAACTACCTCCAACATACATAGGACAACCACATTGAACTGACATGATCAGATATTGCCAGTTTGATAACTCCTCGTTGGCGTATATGAATGATGGAAGTTCATCAACATCAACATTCAAGCATTCAATTTCAAAAACGGTAGATCTGCTAGTCAAACCCAAGAGTAACAGATGCAGCTCTGCAACTTGTATTGTACCGGTCTTTGACTTCCTCTCCAAGCAGGATAATTAGCTCATCAACTATATTGTGTAGAAATTTACAGATCAGGAATATGATTGCATGGTTGAGGAACCTCATGCGGCGTTGGCCGAAGAAATTTGTTCGACACTGGAGAATTCAACGACGAGATGAGAATGAGTGAGAAGAAAATGGAGCTTTGATTTGAAAGTAGTGTGGGAATGTGGGTGAGAGCGCACTATGCGTGGGAAAGTCTCCGCGCAGGCGCATCAGCGCACAAGGTGTGCAACCGAGAAACGCACGTCAGAAACACATACGGCAGGTGGCCGGCTTTTATGGGTTTCCGTGTGCATAGGATAACTGATCAAATTGTAATGCAACACCGAATATTTGTTGATAACTTATTAGATATATGTATCGCGTACCCACGTTGTCATG
>JAPYYZ010005831.1:0-10786 GCA_030522705.1 Eretmocerus eremicus | reverse complement strand
GTCATTGGGAAATTGAAATGTCATATTCCGGTGCACGAAAAGGTTCACAAAATATTCAGAATTCAATTCCGTTTATAGTTGCACTTTTGAATTATGAATCCCCCCATCCGGAGTTGGCTGTACATTGTTCACTTAGGCTTTTATTTGAAAAAAGTTTCGAAAAGGTGCGAGAATTTTGAGGCTTATGAATTTTTCATCTCCATAATAGTTGGAACGATTCAACCAAGTATGGCTCATAATTCCTTACTCAACTCATGACCTTCTCAAATAATTCTAAGAAGAAGATAATGGAACGGAGCAACTTTCAGAAAATATTCAGGGGCCTGATGAGACTCTCACGTGGATGAAGATGTTTTTGATCATTTTTGAAAAGAATAGCGAATACCAAAAAATTTTCTCCGAACTACAAAGAAAATTGCAAGACGAAAGCTTTTCCATTAATGATGATGTATACATCGATGGCGAGGAAGAAATTACTCAAAAATTTACGCTTGGTTAAAAGGAGCTATCTATCAGAAAATTTTGGATCGTTCTTTTTGGCCGAAAATCCTCTAATGGTTTGTTTCTTGAGAAAGGATTTTGTACACATAGATTCTTTCCTCACCAGGAAATCTTGGTCAGAGTGGTTAGTCGTCAACTGATTTTATTCGTATTTCTTCATGAATTTCAAGGATTTATTATCTCTCAAATATTCTCACAGATATTTTTCATCCAGTTTGAGAGTCTTAAGTGGAGGATAATTGATAATCCAAGATCGTGAAAGGAATTCTCGATTGAATCGATTGATTTATCACCCTGACTCCACACAGCGATATTTCGTTCTCTTAAATGAGCTACAACAGTCTCAATCAGTCCAAGAGCTCCAAAGTCTCCTGTTAACCTCTGGATTTTCAATATCCTTCTCAAATTCATCTCTTTGGCGCAAGATTCATATATATTCCCAGTTAGAGTCGGGATGATCCCGAAAAACGTATCTCATTCAGCTGATTTTCATGATTTCGAATTTTTTTATTTTGCGGGAGAAATCATCAAATTGATGATCATGATTATACGTCCAATTCGGTCCAAACCTCGGAGCATTTGAGGATTCTGCTTGCAAACCTCAGACGAGACAACGCCTTGCTTATTTGAAACCTGTATGTTGGAATCTACCTTTTTACAAGTGTCCCCGGAGAGGTCTGGTGACTGAACGAAGGAGGAAAGGTCGAGGAAGTCATAAAACTCCCTTGTGAAATGAAAATTGAAAAATCATTCGGATTGACAGTATTTTTCTAATCATTCTAGGTAATTCAAAATACAATCATAAACATATACAGGAATTGACCTAAAGCATTTCAATTTCGGGCTACAGCCAGTCTATTCATCTTGAATCTATGGGTGGTACCGATTCTCCGAGATAGTATGGTTATTTACAAGAAAATTCCTTTCTCTACTATCGAGATTCTGTTTCATCATTTTCCTCATTGAAATCTTTAGTCTCAATTTTTCACCACAAAATCTTAGAATCTGATCCACCGCGGTTATTTTTACACTCACAAGGCTCTATATCAATCACCAAGCCGAACCGCGAGTATCAAGGAGCCAACACAGCCTCAAGCGCGAATCCTCCACCCCTACCCCCAGCTCAATGAATAAACCCCGAGGCCAAGCCAATATTTTCTCTCCAATCAAGTGAGGGAACAAACGCAGCGCTCCGCGTACCTGCGCGTAACGCGAATAATACACGAGCAAAAGCGCGCGTCGACGGGCGAGCAAACGCCGAGATATACTCGCGGACGAATCGCTCGCCTCGACATCTCTCGCAAAGGAATGAAAACAATCAAGGTCGAGACAGCCAAGTGGACATCACTCACGCATCGGGCCACTGCTCTACCGCTGACTTTTGCATCCGAGTGGGCGAGGAAAGGGGGCAATAATTTTTCCTCATTGTCCATGTTTGGTTTTGTGCGCGCACAGCTTGACTGATTTATCAGCGGCCAAAAGCTCCGCGCGCTCGCACAGAGCAAATGCAGAAGCCGAGCACGAGATTGATTTAGAGGTGCGAGAGGGTTCCCCAGCAGTCCCGATCAATACACCCCTCTCACGTATAGCTACACAAAAATTTTCCGCGAGGGAATTCGCCATTGCGCGATCGCGATAACAACTGGACTCGCAAAGAGAGCATCTCTCGCGTGTACCACTGAACTCGGCGTAATTTCGACGCTGCATAATTCACGGGCTCGCCCGCGAGGGAAAAAAGTCGCAGGGGGTGGCACGAGGCAAAGGAGGCTCGTGCGAGCTCGTCCAGGCAGAAGCTCGTAAACGTCGCGGCCGCGTCGTTTGAGCAAACGGAAATTTATTTTTATTACGCCGGCTTTTTCCTTACACCCAAGCGCCCCGCCGATGCTCCACTCTCTGCGGCTTCTTTCTTTACGGGCTGACACTGTGCCAGGGCTACACCCCAAGCTCGGTTTCGTCTTGCTCATCTTCCTCGTCGACTTGTCTCGTCCTACATACGCGAGCCTCTAAAACTCGGATTTTATACGTGCTTCCCGGACCTCTCGCCTCTAATTAGGCCCCAGTATCACATCGCGCAAGCTCAAGGTCCGCCCTAAACTCACCTACCGCACTAATCCAAACGCCGACTCTGTATAATATATATGGGTGTGTCGCCGAAAGATCACGAGAGAGACGAGGCACGAATTATACGGGCGAGTTTCGGGGCATTGTTAAACACACGCTCCGACTCTCATTCGAGCTTTACGAGCGAGAGGTACAATGGCAGAGTCGAGGAGACGTGGTTGTTGGCCCGCAAGCGCCGCGCAAAAAGAAAAAAAGAAAAGGGGGAGGCGGCCAAAGCCTCATTCGAATGCTTTTTACGTTTACGCGCTCGCTTATCTTGGCAGACGTAAAATTTGCGCGCCCGGCCGCGACACCGCCGCAGGGATTTTCACGGCGCGCAAGCTCCGAGAGAGCTTGCAAGCTCGGATGGCTGGCATAAACGAGAGGGCGAAAGAGCGAGCGCCGTTTCAGCGAGAGTTTTTCATGCGTTGGCGAACTGCGCGAGCGACGACTGCGAAGAGCTCGCGGTGTTTCGGGCACCGAATATTGTGTGAGCTTATACGGCCTGGGAGACTTTTATCGGCTTTATCTCGCCGCGTCGCTGCTGTAAACATCGGATTCGTTGTGAGAAGCGGCTTCCAGTGCAGAGCTTTTCGATTTCAATATGGGATCACTCCTGCTCAGAGCTTCGTTTAGACGAAAACTACTGGGTCGTTCTTTCGCTGAGAGATTTTACTGGATACCTTTCTTTTCTGAACGATTTTCCAAAAATCAAATGAAGTTCCACTTGGACAACTGTGGAATTGAACTGTTTCACTAACTGCAGTCACGAGTCGTCCCCCGATGCCAATTGAATCCACGATGAGGAGGGGTATTATTATCGAATTCGCTCGGAAGATACGTGTGAACTCGAAAGCTCGTTTAAAGTCACTTGCTGCAGCTTCTCGCTAGCAAACTTTCGGATGGCGAAACTCAATATAGGATATGGCTCTACCCCAGCACCAAATAACAAACGTGCAACTCTAATCCAAAGATCCGAGCATCTCTCTCGCTCCAGCGCTAGAGACAGAGAGAAAATGTAAGGTAAGTAGAAATGTGAGCACCAAGTTAAAAGAGAGTAATACGGAAGGAAACAAGAATACAGAGATGGTGGAATAGGAAGAAAAAGCTCGCGGACTCGCTTAAGCAGCGAGCGGAGAAATAAAACTGACAGGAAATTAGAAACATTCTCCGAGAATTGCTCGCCGAGGCCAAGTATCTACAGTATTAGGTCGCAGCTTCTTGCCGTCCAAAACGTGGAACAAGAGCAAAATCAGCTTAAGCTTATAGCTTGTAGCAGAATTTAGTCGCCTTAATTGAATCCTTTCAGGAATTCGTTAAAACTGATCAAGTCAGTAAATCGGTTTCAGCTTAAAATGGACGGGATCATGCCGAGCATATAATCGAATACCCGATGCATGGCATAAAACGATTGAGTTTGCAGTGTATAAGCGTTATCCTCTCAATCCTATGACGCTGGAAACGAGTTTATTCGTTTAATACAGTGGAATGGAGTGCGTCAAACTTTTTTTGAAATGCCGATGCTCGCGACAAAGAGTTTCAAACGTTTTTGACGCTTTGGAGTTCAGAATTTTCCTCTAATTCCTAGTTTTTTTCGTTTTGATCGTGACGGGAGGCTGAGATATTCATTGAGTTTTATTGAAAAACTCGAAAAAAAAGTTGACGTGACTGTCGAAGTATATAGTGATAGAGATTTCTGCCTCTTATTTAATACAAATATCTAGATATTTTACTTCCAAGAAATATCCAAGCATCGAATTACCGATGTTTTAGATAAGTTATACTTGGGGTTCGGAGCCTCGTTCTGGAAAATCCGATTACTCCTATGAACTCCCACATTGGAAGGAGAAAATTGATTAGCTGACTGCATATCGGGCAATTTCATCAAATAATCCAATTAATCGTATTGTTGTAATGACGAGTAAATTCGGAATCCTTCGTATCACGTCTTCTTCCCACAATTCTTGTCAAATGATTCCTCAACTTGTGGCGAACTTTGATTACTCTAATTGGAGATTTAATCATTCCCTTCGACCGAGATTGCAGAAAATCATACTGATAATCATCACCAAACAGTCATGGAAGAGATTCAATGGAAGTCACAGATTTGCTGATGATTATTACATCGATTTTCTCCCATGAACTCTATGTCAAATGATAGCACTATGCTGATTACACTAGTTCACAAAATGGGAAGAATTTTATGTTCCAAAACACTGACCTACACACTCTAAAGTCACGCTCTCAGTTCGAATTTGACATCAGATTGAAGATCCCAACTCAGGTTCTTCAGGAGACGAAGCCAAGTACCCATTTATGATGGGTCTTGTAGATTTTCAGTCTCAAATTCTAATAGAATTGAATTTCATGTCAAAATTTGGGATTTTGAGCATTTTCGTTGTCTCGGCACAAAATTTTTCCGACGGACCATCGTCGAGGTTGAGAATGACTCGATAGCATTCAGACACGTCCCGGGAGCGTTGGGCATGCTGAAGTAGTTTTTGGTAACATCCGAGTCAGCGAGATGACTGTCATGAAGATAACTGTATGGAGGGTCACAGTAGTTGCAGTGATTGTGGATGTAGTCCCAAAACTTGTGGTAGAAGTTGGAGTGTACATAGTTGTCATGAAGCGGTGACCGTAACCATACTTGGGGGCGACCGTAATGATAATGAGAAGTTGTTGTCCAGGATGAGTGGTCGTGCTGGCCATGAGAATCACAGTCGTAGTGGAGGTCTAAATGATGTTGATAATCACGGAAGTGGTCACCGTACTCAAGGTGGAAGTCATAGTCACTAAATAGTCTCTAGAGTCGTGACTGTAGTCGTAGTGGAGGCCAGAGCGACCATTGTGGTCACGAAAGCGTTGATCGTAGTCGAGGAGAGAACACCGCACTACTGGTCATGAGAGCACTGTAGGTAGTCGTATTGGAGAGTGGGTGACTGTAGTTGTTATGAAAATGGTAACCTTGTTATGAAAAAGATACCAACAGAGCTTAAAGTGACTATAGTGGTCATCAAAGTGGCCAATGTACTCCTAATAGAGGTCAGATCAATCGAAAGTCAGTAATTGTAGTCTTAGTGGAGATCATGATGATCGTGAAGTTTATTAAGGCAATTTTTGTAGTAAGATGGGAGACTGTAGTCGTCATAAAATTGGTGATCTTAGTAGCAGTGGAGGTCAAAGTTACCATGATAGTCACGGAAGTTGTCAATGTTGTCGTAATAGAGGTCAGATTCATCGCGATAGTCACGAGAACGGTGGGAATTACGTTTGTGTTAAGATGACACTTGTAGTGAAGGTCAAAGTGACCTTAGTGCTCATTGGAGCCGTGGTGGTAGTCGAAATGAATGGTTGATTCTGATTTCAGCATGACTTCGGCGATCTCCCTCAAAACTACTACAATCACTCTGACTTCCACAACGACGGACTTGAGCCGTCACATTCATAACCATCACAGTCACTCTGACTTTTACTAAACGGAGATGGTTACTATTTTCGTAACCAGTACGGTAACTCCGACCTCCACTACGACTAGGTTTACCATTGTCAAGAATACTGCGATCACTTCGACCTTCACGACGACGAATGTCCCCGCTCTCATGATCACTAAGGTTATTCTGATCTCCACTATTACGATGGTCATCATTCTCAGAATCACTACAGTCACCCTGTCCTTCACAATAAGAACGGCCACTGTTCTCATAACTACTATACAATCACTCTCTTCGACTACGACCACTGTCACTGGGCCAATGACTCCTCCGGTTAATTTGACCTCCACCAATATTATGGTCACTCTCTCATGATCACTACGACTACTGCAACCTTTAGCACAAATACGGTCACCGTTGCTATGATTACTGCGGCTACTCTGATCTCGACTACAGCTCTCATGATGGCTTGGATGTTTTCTGTACTGTGCAGCTGCTTTGTTGTCAAAGTATCAAAGTTACCACAATTCACAATTTTGATATTTTAGTCACCGTAGTTAACAGATTCTACCTTCGAGTACGTGTGACTGAAATCTCTGATCAATATTTTATTGAAATATCACGACCTTAGTTTCAAGTGAGAGTTATTGAAGTATGCTCGGATCATAAAGCAATTGCTGCTAGTGTGAGTGAGAACTCGTCTAGTTTGGCCCCATTTGATAAATTGGGCCGAAGGATTGCACATATAGTTGCGGTACAGCAGTTCAGCAAACGCGCCAGTTTCAGATTTGGCTCCTTGAAGATCTAGATTCTCCCAAATGGAGTGCATGTCGGCTTTGTTGGGTACAGAGAGTCTCGTGACTCTCATCTGTCGGTATGAGTAATTTTTTTTGTATTACAGAAGCGGAATCAGATATTCTTTCTCGGTATCCCTTCTAAAGTTTTCATGAATTTTTGGGGTCGGGGATGACGATTGCTTATGGCTATCTTCGAGTTAATTAGCTCTTGAAGAAAAACGGGCGCTGTAGATTACCATTTGACCGTTGAATATGTATATCGCCAATTTTTTTATAACACGTTCCACATACTGAATTGAATACCGCTCTCATTTTTACACAAACCAACTGAACTCTCGTCGTGTAAATGCACCTGAACAGAATTAGTGAGCCGCTCCAAAATCGGAGATACGAACGCAGGGGGCGCGTAATTTGAGACTGAATCGAGAGGTACGATCGGGCAGCGGGAAGCAAGTGATTTAAGCACCATCAATATGCAAATTGAGGGTCAGACCGGTCGCGCAGGTGAAAGGGCTACAGCATCAGCTAAGGATCTTGTCCGCGTTGTCGCAAGCCTAATAGATGGGGTCAACTCTCTCGAATTCGGTCTCGTCGCGCGAGGTACATCGAGTTTGTCTGGTACACTCATTAACTCCAAACTAGCCGTGACCCCTCGTAGAAATTCCAACCCACAGCTCAAGCAACTGAGCAGCTCGACAGAGTGAGCGTGATTATTGCGAAGCAGGATATTTAGTGGGATGTATATGGGGGATTCCATGGCAGGAAGGTGAGTACGAGTGAGTGAGTGTAGAATAACGAGTGAGTATATATATTCAAGTTGAGTGAGAAGAGGAAGGCTTGTAGATGCTCACCTTTGCACTGAAAGGCAGTTGCAGGGGTCGTGAGGAGCAGCTTGTCCTTCATGGAGGCGGGCTCGGCGCAGCGAGCTATACCAGGCTCCACGTAATCTCGCTTAACCCATTCGGCGAGCCAGCGCATATTGCAGTCGCAGTACAATGGGTTCGAGCCGAGGGCACTAAACAGGTTTGCGCACATGTATATATAGAGGTACCCACACGTACATACACACACGAGGTGTGCGCGTATCGCGCGCTCGTATACGTGCAGCACGACGCCCGTACAATATGATATGCGAAACGGACACGCTCAGAGCGTTTAGGTATCCGTAATACATATGTACGAGCTGCATGTACGCGAGCGCGCGGGCAATCGGCGAGCAATTGTCCCGCCTAGGATATATACGTATAGAGAGCTTTGAGGTACTTACACGTGTGTGACGGATTCCAGATCCTCAAAAGCACCCTCGGGTATCACCGATATGTCGTTGCCGTGCAGCGAGCTGAAACAGCACAATATCGAGACCCGGAGGCGTTAACCAATTGAAGTGCGTTAAAGCTCTCGAGTATGTTGGAAATTTGCTCGGCTTTAGAATTTTTACACCGCCGCGTACACTGGCGTGCATCTCATCGATCGTTCAAATCTCGCGAGCTTTTCTCTCCGTCACTCGTTTCGCGTTTCTTTCTTGCTCTTTTTTTCATCTGGTTAGGCTTTTCAAACTCTCTCGCGAGCGGGTCACGACAACCGATACTTTCAAGAGTTCGAAACGTGGACTCTCTGCCGCTGCTGCTGCTGCTGCTGCGGCTGTGGAATAACAGTCTCCGCTTCCACTGCTTCCAACTCTACTTTTTTTCGCACGGAGAGAGCATTATGCGCTACGTGAGCGGCATTCTCTCTATTCTTTGGTGTAATGGAATTGTAGCCCGGCGCGCGCGCGAGTTGCAGTTGAAAATATGCTTGGGCGCATTATCGATGACCGCTCTTTGATGTAACAATAGGAATTATTACTTTTCAGGAGAAGCCTGTGATTTTTCGTACCCGCAAATATTCTGCTCTCGATCCGAGCCGAGCTGATGACTATTTTTCGAGTGTTTGAAAATGGTCAGAGATCGATGAGGACTGCCATTTTTTCCTCAAATTCTATCTTTCTCCACGACTGATTCATTTTAACTCAAATCTTTCATAAAATATAAATCCCTATCAGTAAAGTATTAATCAAAATCAGTCAATGGGGGTTTTTAAAATTCTAGAAATCGTTTACAAAAAACTTTTGGCCCGGTCGTGCATGAATAGCAATCGTATCTTGAATATTTGATGAAAATGTTAGTCACACACATTTGAGTAAAGATAATAATCCTTTACTCAATCTCTCTGACATTTTGAATTTGCTTGAGATCTGCTATTTATCATCAATATTCTTAAAATCCAAACTCCAATATGTAAGACGATGGTCGAGGGTCACTGCTATCCTCTTTAACCGCGCGATAGATAAGCTCCATCAGAATTCTTGTTATACCGGTGAAATTGATATCCATTCATGTAAATACTGATATTTTTAATGTGAAAACCACAAGCGTTCGCGATAATGAATATTTGGAAGGGAAACTATATTCGAATTTAGAGAGCAATTTTCTGCTCAATGACTTTTTCGACGTATTCACTACCAGTCTACCAGAGTTCTGCTTCTTACAATATGTTTCTAGAGCAGCTACTTCTTTCATGAATAAAGTATCGCTGTGTAAGCAGAAAGAATTTTTGATGCGATTCTTCAAATTTACCCGCAGAACTCTTGAATTCTTCTGAAAGTCGTTCCCGAAGCAATTCTCAGCTGAATTACGAATGAGCCATCGCAGGGCTCAGAGCGAGTCTCTATAGTACCTCCGTCTTTGTTCTTTGATCCATCAACTCTTTTGACTATCGAGCACTACCAGGTATTCCGAAAAGGGCTTTGAGAAAGTTCCACAACTCCGACTCGAGCACGCTCGAGTTGATGGAAAATTCATTCAGAAAGTCAAAGAGGCACGCCCAGCAATTAAAATCTCAAATCAACCAATTCAGGTAACGTCGCGAACCGCTTTACCATGAATTTACATGCATTCTGCGCGAAAGCTCAAAAAGCTCGCAACACCACAATTAATGGAGTTTAAAAGCCCAGAGATTACTACACCTCCTGCTATTCTCATTAAGTCGCGGTAAATTACTCCCTCGACAACAGTCCTTGTCTCTCACATCCAAACGACTCCAGAAACTCCAAACCTCGAAAATGTGCACATCCAGCATCAACGCGCACCAAGACCACCAAGCGCGGGAAATTCAAATTGATTCCGCGCGAGACCGATCAAAATACATCCCACCCCGCGTCAATCAAGCCTCCATTAAACGCCGCTCTGAAACTGCTACAAACATTTGGCTTGACAAGCCGTGTAACGACCTCTCACTCTACATACCGCGACAAAAAATTCCACGGGGGCCAGAAACACACCCCCTCCTCCCATAATCGCGAAAAAAAATGAGTAGATCGAGCGCGCCAGCATTATCAGAGAGCCGTATAAGTCGAGCGAAGCGTGCGCTGCATCAATCAAGTTAATAAACCGCGAGGCGCTCGAGAGACCGATGCAGGAGAGTTATAGACACGATGTAATTAAGCGCCGGGGAGCGATTAGCGCTACTCTGCGGCGCCCGTCAAGCGCCCACTCACACACACACATACACGCCCAGGCTCAAAGAGGATGGAATGATACGTACATGATGCGGAGGGACCTGAGGCCGGCCAGGGCTCCTCTTTGAACGCACTGCAGCTTGTTGTAGCTGATGATCCTGCCGACAGATACAGCGAGCCATTAGCGCAATTCTACGCGAATATTACGCCAATCGTAATTTACATCGCAGGAGTATATTATAGTTGTGTGCGATTACATCGATTGGCATGTATAACGCGTGGCAGTAATAGGTATACTCACAGATGTGCCAGTTTCGTAAGGTTCCGGAACGTGTTGTTGGACAGCATTCCAATCTGATTGTTGCTCAAGTCCCTGCAAATAATCGGACGCATCGATTACACACACGCGTATCCACGTAATATACGCGAGCGTTGAGATTCAGGTGCCGCAGGCTCTC
>JAPYYZ010005830.1:0-20902 GCA_030522705.1 Eretmocerus eremicus | reverse complement strand
AGGGAAGCAGCGTGCTGATGCCGCAGATGCCAGGTGTTTTGATTTACGTAGTACATACTATATATGCTATTATGGAACTTTGAGGACTTCAAACGTTTAAACCTCGCTTCAAACTACCCGAGACTTTCGGGCCAAGAGATCGAACTACTCTATTTCATCAAGTATTACTACGACGTACTAATACTTATGGTTAAAACGAGGAATTCAATAATAATGAAAATGTTCGCGAACGATCCTCGAGCCGATATCCTTCTCGGGAAGGAACATGAGGATGTCGAAGAGCGAAACAAGAGCGAGGAGACAAGATCTGCGCGCTCGATCGCAAATCGCAGCCGATCTTCTCGATTCGTTGCCGCAGAACCCAGAACCCATGCACCTCTGAAAGCTACGAAATCATGGACAAAATACGCATTGGTTCTCGTGAAGATCCTTGAGTATCAATTCTATCGAACCAAATTGGTTTGATGACCAATTTAAATTCTCCATTAAATTGGGATCAGCGTGCTTGAACTCTATACGAAAATCGCCATAACATAGATGAAATGTAATTCCCTTCATTCGATTGAATAATAGATTTGATTGAAATGATCAGCTCATACGTAACAGATTGCAAGAATACGTGAAATGAGTCATCCACGTGTCGCATATCTTACAATATATTATTGTATGAGTGATTCCGCGGAAAGTGGGATTTTTTGAGACGAAAAGTGTTGGAGTTTTTGAATATTCTGTCGAGTCTAGTTGAGACTTGTCGCTTCTATGTACATCAAAATCTCTCTGCTTCACATACGAGCGCCTTTCCGAGCGCCTCGACCTTCGGTCTCCCTCGCCCTCGCCTCTCGGCATTTTTACGACTTTTTGAAAAACTCCACGCAGCAGTGCGCAGCCACCTATGCCCTGTATCGTAAACCACACATGGCTGTGTGGGAGCTTAGAGCTTAGAGCTTAGAGCAAGTTCAAGTGACACATGTACCAGTCAGTCGTCTCCGGACGATCATCAGAGCAGATCGCTCATCCGCTATCTCTCGTGCCGAATAAAACAAAGGATCTCGAACTTTGTCGATTTATTAACTAGTAGTGCGTGCCCATTCATACTTCCTATAAAAAGTGTCCACGGGTATGATTTGGGCCAAAAAAATTATTTCAGCTCCTAATGAATTTTGGGAGGTTAATGAAGTTAATTCTTATATGTTTGGGCATCAGAAACAAGTATCCAGAGTTACGTAGGCCAAGGTGAATCTCAGGGAAAAGTACGGCATGTTTTAAGGGGCCAAGAGGAGGACGCGAGGAATTGACATTTCGTCTTAAAAGTGCTTTCACTTCTCGGGGGCTAATCGTGGACTCTTTTCCGCACATATTTCACCTAATGCCACCAAATACAACGAAAAAATGCGCTTCACTAAGCGATACTTCAGTGTTGAGGGTAGCGGCACACCGGGGGCACGGGATTGACCGAAAATTTTGTACGCGAGTTGTAAAATCCGTTCAAACTGCCCATTATACTAGAGATGGAATAACCACCTCGGAACAGCCAGATTTTTAGTGCAAAAAAAGACCCGCACTTGAGAATCTTATCCAAATCACATATATCGACAGTTCTGTCGAGACGAACTCAAATGTAAGTCGGGAACCCAACGAAAGTCAAGAATTAAATCCCCAGTTTCTGAGAATCTGAGGTAGATTTTTCCACTAGTAATATCCGAGTATCCTAGAATGAGTATCCAAACTGAAAAGTACTAGAAGTGGGAAAAAAGTAGGGGGTTTTAGCGGAAATAACTTACCGTGTTCACGACGGAATTGACATTTTGCCATAAACGTTTCAATGCGGCTCGAAAAAGATTCGAGGTAACTTTTCCGCATAGATATATAATACCTAATACCACCAAATACTTCGAAAAAGTTGGAAGTCTTTGGTTCAATAAATTGACTTTTAATCATGTTCACGCGTGACCACGGAATTGCCATTCTTATTTATCGCTAGGTTTTTGAGATGAGAAAATAAGGCCATAAGTCTGGTTCTTGAATTTCTGATGGTTGTATCAATATTTTTTCTTTGATAGTTTGGGATCTGTGAATGGAAGTTCGCACGCTTTTAGAAACTCTTGTAGTCAAGTTATGCAATGGATAGCTTCATCCGTACATTTACGCAAAATCAGGAGACAAAATGTACACACACCATTGGAAGGGAGAATGAAGACGATCATCCTCGCGATTATCCCAATACTATTTTCGTGGCTGCGTCCAAATTTGAAAATACTCACTCATTTGAAAGGCTGGCGAACGTCGAACGAATAAGAGGCGGCTGCATATTCTGCAAATGGACACGCCTGCCGGCAGCGTGTGACTGCGTTGTCTGCATAATATATCTCCAGTCGTTCGCCGCTCGTGAACGTTGTCGTGTCGTCGTGTACACGGTTCGTCCCGACTCTGTTGACAGTACTTCGAGAGTGCGTGTTTGTGCATTCCTCTGACAAGGAGCCGCTAAGCCGGGGCTCCAAATTTTCGTCGAGGGTATCCAGCAGGCCGCCAAACTGTCGGAGCACCAGGATCCACCCGCGCCAGCCATGGCCGAGCACTACAAGATCGGCGACCTCGTCTGGTGCGTACTCCCGCCAAACATAACCTCACTTTCTGCTACTCGGCTTACCTTACACGAGGACGCCTCCGCTCATACTCACGCCGCTCGCGCGGCTTGTCTGTTGCAGGGCCAAGATGAAGGGCTTCTCGGCGTGGCCGGGCAGGGTGAGTTTCGCACGAGCTTCTGCACCCTGGGCTAAAGCCCCGCGATAAGGGAAACCCTGTGAAGCAGCCTATTCCCGCCCACGGTGTTTTCGGCGCGAACGCCGCGGCAGTGTTTCGCTTTCGAATAGCTGTGTTGGGGCGATGCACGATAATGCTCCATCCATGAGTTCGGGTGCGGGCCACCCCGCCGACGCTAAACTGAATCAACCGCTGTTTTTGTTTTGATGCGCGTGAAATCCTAACCTGCCAAGTGGCCAGCATGTTTTGCCAAATCGATGTTTGCGTGGTCTTCTTTTCCATAAAATTGGCCATGTTTTTCTGATGAGTGTAGATTTGGCTTTAGCGCCATAACGCGAGATGACAGCAATACTTGAAACACAAACCAAATATTCTCGTGATTGGACATAGTCAGCTACACTTTTTGAAATACTGAGCTCATGTGTACGGTTGTTTTATGTTCTTGTGAAGACAACCACTGTCGCTTCGACAGAGTAGAAATTATTTCTTGCGATGAGATCATAACAAATTTGTAGTGATTCTTGTGTGCAATTCGATATCTTGGTTCGTCAGGAGCTCTTAGATGTTCTAAGAATCACATCTCATATAAGTACAAGAACATGAAAGCCATGGTGATTATCACTGCTGTTCTGCATTGCAATCAAGTTTTCTTATGCAATCATTGGATAAACTAGCATTTCAGACATAGGATAGAATTGTTACACCGTGCAAAAGCCTACAATGTAAACATTTCATTCAACTTCAAAAGCAAATGTCATTTTCGAATGCTTCTACGCGAGTGCAACTTGAGCTCTTAGCGCCCAATGGATCTCTGAAAATAATAATTGGTTTAAACATGAGTCATCCCGTACATTGGTTCTTAGAACCCGCAATGAATAGTCTTTTGGCTCACTCTCAAACCACACTTATGACTTCAATAATAGAACTTCCACTATGAAGGAAGACAATCTCCTTTTCTTGTGTAACTTTATATCCTGATCTTCTAAAGATCATGGCTTCACTCCAGAGCTGCTTCTTCACTGAAGCACTATCTTAATGCGGTGTGACACAAAGGTTTTGCTTTGAACATTGTGAAAATATCCTCAGTGTGTCAGAACAATGGGTCCAACGTTTTCTACACAACTATCACTAGGTTAAAGCCAATCATCTGTTAGAAAACTCTCGGTGCTTCATCTGTCTTTGATTCTCTACCATTAGTGTCCACAAATAACAGCTCTCGACCACAACGAGTAAACTTGTAGTTTCCCCATGTTGGGTAGCAAAACTAGTTAATAACTACTATGTAATGATTTGATACTTGCATGTTATATTGTAGTTGATGACTTGATCGAGTGCCTTCTGAATGCATTTTTGACTAACTTTTATTCTTTCTTCCCCATTAAAGATATCCAATCCCACAAAGGACATGAAAAAGCCTGCAACTCCAAAGAAAGGACCAGTTTATTGTGTATTCTTTTTTGGATCCAACAATTAGTGAGTGTTGTCATTGCAATGCAGATTTTCCCTTGTTAACATATGAATAAAATCATTTACCTCGTGTTTTTAGTGGTTGGATCGATGAGGGTAACATCAAACCCTATCAAGAATTCAAGGAAACTAACTCGAAAGCATGTAAGACTGCAGTTTTCAAGGAAGCCTGTGACGCGATTGAGAAGTTTATCGCAGGTGGTGAGGTATGAAACTTGATTAGTGTGGGGTACCCTTAATTTCTTTGACGTTGACAGTAAATGACTTTCTTCCTCAGGTTTTTGAAGATGGAATTGAAAATGCAGAGTCATTATTTGATAAGCTCAAAGAAGAGTCCAACACATCAGTTGAGAAAAAAACCCCAAAGATTAAACCAAAAAAGGTATGTTTCCATTGTCATTCTTTCTAATATCCCCTTCTAATCTTTTCCAAAACTGTGTTAATTTCAATTACCTATTTTTGAAACTAATTTAATCTTGAATTCAATATCTGAGATTGGATGATTCTCATACGTATGAATGTACACCGAATAATCAAGGCTTTTAAATCTCGAGTCCTGATTATCTCAACAGTCTACTCATGAATGTAAAAAGTTTCATAATTCCATTTTTTCTGTTGTACATAAGTAAACTAATTTTAATCTTATTCAATCCAGATTCGGTAAATGTGAATTTTCTGTTTATTCTAGTTAAAAACATACATCACTTTGCAGGAACCGTCAAAGGCTAAAAGAGAAAGCACAGGCTACGAGAAACGCCCATACAAAAAACATAGAGCCGATTCAAGCGCCAGTAGCCACAAACGCTTTGGGAGCTTGAGCCCTACCTTGAACCACTCAACACCCATGAGGAAAAGTGGTTCTCTTCTAGACAGACCAGCTAATGTGTCTAAACCGGTAAGTTCTCCGTTACCTTTGCATTGTCTAGCTTCGTAAATGGTGAACTTGAGGCCATGTCGGAGCCGTGCAAGCGTCCGCCGCATGAAAAGCCGTACCCAGATTCCTCGAATCCCTTAGCTATTTGGAAGAAATAGCGAGTAGACGATTCTTCTATATACTCGAATCCATAGTCGTCTACTCCTCTTTTGGTTCAAATCGCTGACATATTCGAGGAATCTGGGAACGCCTGGGAAGCATTATTGTATGTATATACTGGTGCCATGCATACAAGCCTTTCAAATCGATCGCATTTTTCTCGAATATCCAAATGATTAGGATCAAAAGAAGAGGAGATGACTCTAAATTCGAGTATATAGAAGAGTCGTCTACTCGTTCTTTCTTCCGAATAGCTAAGGGTTTCGATGAATCTGGGAATGGCTTTTCATGCGGCGGATGCATGGCGACGACATGGCCTTGACTTGAGAGAGAATATATCACAAGTGTTGAAGGTTTTTTAACCCTTTTCATTTTTTGAAACATACTGATACTTTTATCATGCCTCAATAGAAAAAAAGTCCGGCCTTGTAAACATCAACTCGTTATGATTTTTTATGAATATTCTAGATGATAAATTAGTAATCATCCTTTTATAGGCAACCCCACCATTAGATGTAGAAACTCTCTCTCAGACGCTCAAGGACAAAAACATACGTGCTTCAAGCTTGAAGTTTGGATTCCTTGGCCTTGGAATAATGGGAAGTGGAATTGTAAAAAACCTGCTCAACAGCGGACATAAAGTGATTGTTTGGAATAGAACTGAACAAAAGGTATGTGCTTTACATTGTCTACATATTTCACCCCAAGTAAACTGAGTGTTGATCACGTTATGGATCAACTTCTGAAGGCTATGAGTAACAAACCAGCTCTGATTGAATCGAAGTTCTAAATTTGAATTAATGTGAGTAGATCCCCCAGAATATTACATGGCGCCCATTCACTTGACTCAAGTTTTGTGATCGCGTCACTTTTTAATTTTGGCAAATTATTTGACCAAAATATCTTGTGTTGTTTCCCGGTTTCTCCCTCTCGTCTGGAACCGATCGAGCGGTTGATGGAACATCCTTTGTGTGATGACATCTCCATCTGATATCATGCTTGTGTATGATCCAGATGATTATTTAGCTACCCTTTAGAATCTTTCGAACGACTGACGAATGAAATGAATGAAAGTTGGTTTGAAAAACATGGTTTGGAGGACATTTCTCTCGGCGTATGAATTCAATCAGTCATTCACTGTAATGATGATCATATCTGTGTTCTCCTAGTTCTATTTACATTATCAAGAATCCGTTGATACTAACTGAACGTCGAAGACTAAGAAAGAGAAGTTTTCAGAATTCGTCTTTGTCAAAGTCCAGGTCAATCAAGTATTGTGTACAGTACAATGTGTTGGATTAATCATCAATAATATCCTTAGTATCACAGAGTCGGGGGAGACTTGCTCTGTTTCAAATAATCTGTAATTCATAATAATTTAACCGTCTTCGCTTAAAGTCTCTGTCTTAATATTTTCGTTTGGCAATTATAAATTTTTAACTGGATCATCATCATTCTGCGCTTCGTCGTTTTAATAGTTAGTCAAGACTTTAGATCAATGCATTGTATTTGTATTATAATCACAATCTGCCTCGCTAGTGGGGATTCTGAGTAGAAAAGAGAGTATATGGGCAAATTTCAAAAAAGGGCCTTTTTAATAGAAGGATATTGTTCTTGAGCATATATTTTATCATAAATGAGCCAAGAAAGTAAGGAAATGGGCGCGTTATAATTTGGTGCTGTTTTTCCGTTACCACCTTCGCGGCCAAAATGCCAAATCAGTATCGGAATAATTTCTACACTCTCCTAGCTCATTCACGCCAAAATTTATGCCCCGCGACAATGTGCCTCTCTCTGAGAGGGAATCAAATGAAATTTCGTAAAAATCAGCCGAACGACGAAATTTGCTCGTGTAAGCTAACAGTGAGAGCTGAAACTTGTAGAAGTGTTTTTTACGGCCCGAATTACGGTTCCAGAGTGGATCTAGTCGATTCCCAATGGTATTGTTTCTGTGCCGTACCACAAATCGCTTTCTCGGGTCGAGTTTGGAGGAAACTTTTACTTGTTTTATTGTTTTCCTCCTCATTTCAAGAGGACGTGAGGCACACTACCCATAGAGCACTGGATTTGGAGCTTTCTTCATGTAAAATAAGATGCATTTGTCAGGATGATGATTTCTTCTGATAGTTACAAGACGGAGATCATGAATTATAGAAAATATTTTTCCGCAGCGAGAAAATATCACGACTCTGTTATATTGACAGGCACACCTTTGAGCAGGAACTATGTGATCAATCAACTTGTTGTGGAGCTTTCATCCGATTTCTGTACTGATTGAGTAATTGCCGGCACAGTTATGGAATGATCCTTGCGATTACTCGCCTCGAGCTACAAGTGAAAATCGATTTTGCCCTCGTATTTTGCGTCACTTGGATGCTTTGGAAGAGTATGGCCCCAGAAATGCTAACAAGTTACTGCGCGGATAGAGCGTAATTGATGACAGATTAGCATGAGCTGTGGGATGTTAGCACTGATTATCCTTACAATATCCAATAGATGAGCTACACAAAGTGGCCCAAATTTAGGATTTACTTATATGACGCAGCGAAATTTGAGACTAACGTCGACCAATGTCACATTCCTAAAAGCAGCCATGAGACTGGTTTGTTTATCAGTCAAAAGTTTCCATATAAGTGATATTATGATTTCTATCCGTGCACGCTCCAACAAGAGTATCCATCACTGATTTGACTATGAGTAACATTATGTTTACTCAAACTCACCTATTTAAGGAATATGTAACCATTAAGGCCGCACTAAGCTTCTGGAGCCTCTAACTCTGGCCCATTTCAATATTTTTTAACGTACTGAGCTCATTCTGAAGAGTGTTCCAAGACCTTTAGAATGAGCCGAAGTACGTTCAATTCCAAACAAGTAAAGCCAAGCTATCTCAGATCTACGAAAGAGAATCCGAAAGGGCATGTACCGATTGAGGCCGTACATTTTGAAGATATGCCACAGTCTGTAAATAGCGTTTAACTTGTAAAATTGCGATCACTCGGCTCCCAGACGTCCAAATTCAATGTACCTTGCCCTATTTTACATCCGTCTCTGCTCACTTTTAGATAATTTAAAGGCGATTGATATATTCTTAAACCCATGTGAGAAAACTAAGGGTTGGCTTTAAGAAGCACACTATTTTCGTCGATATGCTTGCAGAATTCGGCCCAGACCGAGTTTTCCAATTCAAAGAAAGGCATTTTAAAGGTAAAGAAGGGCCAAAGAGAATGAGCCAAAAGAAATAGAGATAGGTTCAGACACTTTTTATTAGCGTGACTTTGGTTGTCAGAGACTGAGTATTATATAAAAAAAGAAGCTACCTAGATAACGTCTAAAGCGCTTGCCATCGACCAGAATCACTTTGTGCATCATATTTTCACGTGACTAACAAGAAAAAAATGCGCGGCCAAGCCACGAAGTGTGTCCTTCTGGAAACTCAGCATATGGCCTTAATGGGTATACTGGGCTTGACGGGTACAAGTGCCTAATTGATATCAGCCATTACGTCTACGTGAATTGTATTTCTTCCAGACTTCAATCATTTGAAAAATCTATTAGGAATTCAGCAGAGACATAGACGTGCATCGGTTGACGGATTTTACTGAAACTTCTGGAATTGCCCCCTATCAGTACCCAAAAAATATGCTCCAAACCTGTAAAGTCTAACTTTACAAACAAACGCTCGAGCGTTTTAGAGCTACACTTTCACATTAGCATTGTTAGTATTGATGTATATATATATAAACAGTTCCGCCAAAACTTACTCAATTGAGGGCCGCAACAAATGTCCGAGAGGCAGAAATCAACCTCCGAGATTCTTGGGTGTTTTTAAGTATCAGGAGTAAAAAATATAGAAAACCTGAAAAAAACCTTTTGCCGTATAAATCTCGTCAAATTTTAGCACAAACGCACCTTTTTGGCATGGATTTGACATCCATAAATTTGATGTTTGGTCTTTTACAGTCCGTTACGATTCTGAGAAAAATCGTAGGCATTGTTCCGCATAGATAACATCTAATGCCACCACGCACTTGATAAAATTTTTTGCAGTGGTTGAATAAATTATATATCAGTCACGTTTCCAAGTAGACCCAGAATGGACGTTTTTATTTGCCATTTTAATTCTAAGGAGAGAAACTATGCCTCAAAAGATGGGCTTTAGATTCTGACGCTAGGAACAATTTTCGGCAGTTCAGAATCAGTAAATCGAGGTTCCACACATTTGAGAGCTTTTCTTTGTCCTTTCATAATTCGCATTTTACATAAAATCAGGAAACAAAATGTACAAATATCCTTGATGAACAGAAAACGCCGATATCTCACTTGGAATCGATGGAATTGTATCTTCAACATGCTGAAAATTGGCGTTCTCACCCGTGATCATCTTGGGGAAGCTGTTCATCATCATGAAGTGGCTTTCATTGTCGAATTTCGAGGTGAAAACGTGCCCAAAAAATTATCATCTTTCCACTTGGAACATGATTTTTGATCCTTCAAATTTAATTCTGGACATTTCTTACATCGGTACACCAGAGATCAAGAAAAAATATATAGCTAATGCGTTTTACGGAATAGATTCAGATTGACAAAACGTTACAGCGGTCTAGGGCACAAACCGAGCATGTTTCGACGGAACCACTCTTGTGCGAAAAATATATAATGCTTATGTCATGAATTGTGGCTCTCGAACGCTTGAGAATTAGACTGGAGTTTTGGATATCGTCATCTGCTGACTAAAGTAGATATGAATCCCAAGTTCTGCCCCAATCCTCTCCCTCAGGCCTGACACTTCCCTGGTTAACCAAATATTGAAAAAATTGACTTACTCCAAGTCTACACGATTAGGCTACGAATGAACGATGGAGAGCACAGACTGATGTAATCCCAGAACGAGCCCAATTTGCTAATTTTCTAGCGTTGTGGTTCTTCAACTTCCTGACAACCTTGACGATTCGTCTACATTGAAGAATGCGTAGTAATATTCTCAGCTCTCACATGCAGATAATCATCAATTGTCGCGTAGGGAATTTGTAGCAATATCTCAATTGTACGTGAGACAGCTTTTGGACTTGGCACAAAAAATGGTTAGATCTGAAACAAGACTTGAGAAGGGCACTATTCCGAATCAGTATGAGACAAACAGTATATATACTGATAATAATACGTAAGGCAGTAATTTGGTATTCATTCCTTTTTAGATACAGATGAATTGATAGACCACCAAGTTACTGCCTTCTATTAGCGTCCAAATTTCTGATGTTTTTTCGATGATTTGAGATAATGCTTTCTTGAATCACTGTTTTAGATCTCACCTTTCCACGCGCTTTGAATGAATGATTGTCATTCTATAGAAGCCTGGCTGAAATAGGTACCCTTTCCAGCGCATCGGTTGGTCTGCTTACTCGTAGCTTCCTTGCGACGCCATGCTTTCTTTTGAGTGCGATTGTCCCCGAGTACGGTAATCGCAAGTGACAGCTTTCATAAATGTGACTAAGGTTCACACTCGTGTGAAATTAATCGAACGATTGCTTTCCGTGCAGCTGTCCTCGACGAAAATTAATGGCAAACAACCGGAAACTTTGGCAGATGATAGATGTCTGAAGTAAACTCGTTGTACAAAAATTATCCCCAATACTACGGGAAGGAAACATAAATAAATGTACGGGGTGCCACTTATTGAGGCCATGTCGTAGCTATGCACCCGCCGCACGGAAATTCATTCCCATTATTCTCGAATCCCTGAGCGACTTGGATCAAAAGATGAGTTGGCAAATGTTTGAAGTGTCTAATCTACATTCATGCTCTGTACTTTTAATCCAATAAAATAGTCGGGGATATTGGAAAATAATGGGAATGTCTTGGCAACATATTTTGTATAGATATACACAAACTATGTATACAACCTTTCAGATCTCAGGTCGTGCATAGTTTTCTTGGATACTGCGCCGATTTGGGCCAAAAGGGAGAAGGCAAAACTAACTTTCACTATAACAAAGATTCGACAAATGAACTTTTGACCTGAATTGCTAAGGTATTTAAGATCAATGGACACGATTCTGCAGAATTCACGACTATCATATATCCTTGAGACTATCGAAAACAATCGAGTCATTTTTGAAAGTCGACGATACATTAGCTAATAATCTTTATCAGACTGAGGTATTACGGTTCCGCCAATTGAAAAGTCTCTATAAAAATCAAAACTGATTCTCGAGCATTTTATTCGTTATCAGCTCCTAAAGCGCACAGATATTTTTCGCTACTAGAACAACGAGATCACAAAATTAACTAAATCCGATCTCACTGTCGCCATCGAAAGAACTTCATCCTTTAGAGCATGTATGAGCTAGGGTAAATTTTGAACGTTGTACAATCGCTTTCGATGAACTTGCATTCCATCCGTCCAAAAGTGAACTCGCTTTCGATGAACTTGCATTCCATCCGTCCAAAAGTGAACCCAGTCTCAGATCAAAGGCGGACGAGAGTTCAACTAATTTCGAAAATAGTACTTCGGTGATGCAATGTGATGAAGCACATTCTTCGATTAACGATGTTAGACCCATGAATCAAGTACGAGGAATGCGTTTTGTAACCAAAAACCACCGAGCTCTCTATTCGATGTAAATACGTCTTAGTATATGTTTTACAATCTAAAAATTACCCGATGTACTACTTAGAACCTTTCATTCTCTGAACTGACTTCCAAGTATCTTGCGATATAGACCAATAGATCCTTTTTTTCATACTAGTTCCTCCGTATCGTTGATAAGATTCTATCTTACTCTTCGAAGTCCTTTGATTGAAATGCCGCTTATGCAGTGATTCCAATTATTCCGCCATACACGTTCAGGTGTCCTTTTTCTATCTTTGCACACGATTAAATTACTTTTCCTGGTAAATAAAGAAAAGGTATACCGAGCGAGGTTCTATACATTTTCTCATCTTGTTAATCGATAAACAATTTTTTAAATTATTTGATAAGAGCAATTAGTCTGTATCTTTTAAATAATTGATCAAAGTTGCACCGAGTCTTCATGTTTTTCGTGATTAGTGAAACGACAGCTGAATTTGATCATGAATTTTATTTGATTTTCATTTATTGTCAAATAATATATATGTGTTTGCATATACATTATGGAAGAAAATGAATAATCAAGTTCTTGATCATTTCTATGTCAATGAAATACGATGACATGATACTATCGAAATTGACAGTTTTTTCTCTGGAAATATGAAGTGTTTCAATTGAAATAGACATGCGTAGAAAATGATACAGCCGTCTCCGGCATTCTTGAAAAATGAATTCAAACTTGATATTTTCCACCATCAATCAACAATCATGCCCATGTAGGCATTGATTCGGAAAACCACGCAAATTGAAACGTTGTTCTCAAATTCTGCGTGACTTTGCCCGCGATAACACCAACTACAGAATATGTCACAACCATACTCACTCAAATTTCTATGAAGTCTACCGCCCATAATCCCCGTTTGCATTTTAATGCAGCAATTACGTTACATAATATACAGAGTAAGAGCACCGTCGCCTCACGAATTTGATACTACCTCAAACATTTTGATCAATTTTAATCAGGGCTTGCCTCCTAACTAACGGAATTGGGGTAATTTGATGTAGTTATGTCACGTTATGTCAACGTAAACGTAAATATTGTCATGTTCCACACAACGTAACGATAGATGCCGTAACTTGCAATGCTGGACCAAATTTTTGGATGGATAACGACACGAAATACTCGCTGAATGTAATCGTGTAACTAGTCAACAAAACAAAATTCACGAATTAGTTTGTTTTATCATACTTTGAATTACGTATTTTCAAGTGTACTAGCTGAAAATGGAAATCAGAGGCGCGATTCCAACTTTTTGAGAAGTATGATAGAGATTTCAGTCTAATGCGCCTTCAATGAACGAAGCAAAAGGGCGCAGGTGGTCGAACTTTGTTAGTAAATTTTCATATTTTTTCATCCATATGATGTTTTCAAATGTTGCTACGTAGATCTGAACCTTGTGTCCGATCGGTCATCTACGTGTTGCTCGAAAATATAGGTAGAAATCAAAGTTGAATTCAATCAATTTGTTTTACTTGCATTACATATCAAAACTGAACAAAGCACATTGCGATTAATGGTGATCACATTTGGTTTTCGTTATCGTTATGTTCTACATAGCGTAGTCCCCCATCTATTCTGTTTATAGTTTAGTTCAAAAAAACATAATTTACGAAGATTTTTGTTACGTTATTTGACCAAGAATGAAAACGATGATAGATTATTTTGAGCACGCCAAAAAAGTAACGTAAAGAAACTGTAGTTGAGGGGCAAGCTCTAATTTTGATACATTATTGAATTAAAACTCTACACTAGCAAGTCCTCTTGTGCCGGCTTGCCTTCAGTCTTATTTTCACAACACAAATTTGCTGTATCCTTGTGTTTGCTTGCTAAACACTATGAAAGCATCACAACTAACTTTTTTGCCAGTAAAAGCAGTTCAAGAGTAGGTAGAAATTGACACCTAATGTAGGTTCTATACATCTTGAACTGATGATTCGTCATTAAATTTTTGGAACGTTTCCCGTACTCGTCTTCATTGTGGCATTACCTCACAATGCTTCAGAAGAAACTACAACACTGAATCAGAAGTTGAAAAACTGAAACCACGCCACTTATAGATATGTAACCAAAGCCGTTTTCCTCATACTGTTCACTGTACATGCTCCAAGCCCTCTCACAATCAGTGCCTCTCACTTTTTTACTGCAAGTTTTTCCGCAAGCACCTTCGGTTATTATATCAATCGGTATAAACGATCTACCCCGATTTGTAAGGAAATTTGTTTTTAAATCCACTGCCACTCAGCTGACGCTTGATCTAAATCACGTCCGATTGCACGTCGAACTAGACGACTTCCAACGATTTTCATAAGAGACTCGAGTCCACACTAGCAACACGTATTTGCATCTTGATACAAGAAATTCTCCAAACAGCAAACTTGGGCATTGCACTACATCCACTTTCTCATCGAATGTCCAACACTTGGCCTGCCAGAAGCCAATCCAGAAGCACCTTCAGAGCGTTGTTTCGCGCGCCAGATCGGGCATACTGTTGCTAGGTGCCAGAAGATCCGCAAGTTCAGGGCAGTTGCTGGCCTCACCAGCCAGAGCCTCAGCACTCGTGCCTCGAAAAATGGGTCGCTGCAAAGCGCTGGCGATGCTGGACGTGCTGCTGCTGAACTCGTTGATCTTGTGAAGCACGAGAGGCCGTGGTCGCTCGTCTATGTAGTTGATGACCGGAACGCCCTCTAGCTGCAACCCCGGCAAGTGCAACTTGGGACTGTAGGACTCGATACCGCTCGGAGTGAAGTATTCGCTGTTCGAGTCCTCCAGACTGGCCTGGTACTCCGCCACCAGGTCGGCCAGCTTGGCCTTGATGTAAGGGTCCAGGTAGCCGACTGCTCCGCCATTGGCCAACAGATCCTTGGAATCGAACACCACGGACTCGGAACGTGCGCATGCTCCGCTGCGGCAGTTGTCCAGGTTTAGGCTGGGCAGATTCTCAAGAACCTTGTTCAGAGTTTGCTGTTGGAACTTGTACGACTCGCGCAACCTAATGACCTGGTGTGCGCTGAATTTGCGGATTTTGTTGCGCTGGAAAACGTAGTTCTCGCGCACCCAATTCAGTTGGCTGGCTGAGTAATCTCGCACTCGCTTAACCTGTGTAGAACAGAAAGAAAGACCACGGTCAGAATCCGAATTAGAATGTTGGGTTGGCAAAAGTTGGAGTTATGAGGAGGATACGACTTTAGAACAGAGATCGCAGCTTTCATAAGCTATTGTCCACGTGAACAAATTTAAGAGTGATTCTATTAAGATAGAATATCTTACTTGAAGGACTATTTGAAGAAAGCTTCTATATTGCGTTTTCACGGCATTATTTGGTTATCGTCCTTTCAGACGCTGTTTTTAGATTAGGTTTTCTCAAAAGGGTCTTATCCCATGAAATCAGAGATATTCGCATGTCTAAGTCATCTTTTATTAATCAATTGAAGATGACTCTCTTAGAAAATCGAAATGATATTGAACGCGAAGGATATAGTGGAAAAATGTTGACGTACCTGATCATAGTACTGATCTCGTAAAGTACCTAGATGATTAGTGCTGTAGTCTCTAATATCACGTATATGCTTTATCTGTCCTTCGTAACTATCCCTAATCCATTCGACTTGCTGAGCGCAGTTTTCTTTTATGCGATGCACCTGTTGAGTATAATTTTCTCGCAGTCTGTCAAGCTGTTGACACTTGTAAATTTCAATATTCTCCAACATTTGGTGGATCTGCTTGGAACGGGGCGTCGCTCCTTCACGTCGATAACAGAGGCACCATCTCGGACATCCGCACCTGTGATTTGTTCAATGTTGGCTTTTCTTTGTTTCGAAAAGTAGCTGATACGGTTACATAAATCTACAGGGAAACAGTTTCAACTTTGTGATTTCAGGAATATTGAAGCAGATTAGTTCCAAGGCTATGCGTCAACAGTTTCTAATAAGAAGCAGAGACACGCTACACGTGTCTCCAGTTGAGCTTTGAGTCTCGAACGCGGCCGAAAACCCGTTCCTTGAAGCAACAAGCTGAAATTGTTCTTTGATTTTTCGTCAGTCAATCAAGTTGTTGGACGCGGCTCAGAGTTGATCATGCAATTTGGACCAATATCGCCGCATCCATTTTTGATAAGGTCTACCAAGCAGTGCTCAAATAACTACAAAAGACTAGTGAAATACACGAAATAGAAGTGGCTTCCGAAAGATTCAGTATGAATGCGAGGAAACAAGAATGGATTGATTGAAGTATAAATTCCAGACAGAAGAAAAATAGTTAGCCGTGCAGATAGAAAAGTAAAAGAGAAGAGCATCAAGGTGTATTGACTAGATTACTCACATAATGCAGAGTCGTCGCAGCAATTGGACGAGGAGAGTGAGCAAGAGGAAACCCACTGCACTGGTCGCCCCAACAATCAAGCTGAGAATCTTTATATTGATGTAGGTTATGGGATCCATAAGGAGTACAACGTGAGTCGTGGCGTTTGCGATGGGATTGACTGCGAAGCACTTGAAGATGCCCACGTCCTCTCGATGCAGCTCGCTGATGTAGAGGGAGCCATTGTCGAGCAATCTGATTCTGCCGTTGTCAAAAAAGTCCTTTCGATCCACGCCAAAGTCGTGCACCGGCGAATGCCGCTCAAAGAGGTCCGGAGAATTTGGATCGGGCTGCCAGTGAAGGATCCTCAGTCTGGGTGTGACCCACGTAATAGACGGTCTTGGGTTTCCCTCAAACACGCACTCGAGCACCACCTCGTTCCGGATGAGCCAGTTCCTCGTAGGCGTGGACCTCACCAGGACGGGCGCCGTGCAGTTGAGGCCCACTCCCGTCCCCGACCCGCCGCAGCGCAGGCCAATTTCAGAAGCGGAGCCACCAGGCAGCCGACGCCGCTGGGCCCAGTCGACGAACCAGAGGGCGCTGCAGTTGCAGGCCCAGGGATTGCCGGCGAGCTCGACCCTCTCGAGCTGCTCCAAGTGGGCCAGGCTGCGCGGCAACTGGGACAGATCGTCGTTGCGCAGATCGAGCGTCTGCAGCTGGGGCACGTCCTCGAAGGCCCCGGTCTCGATCTCCTTGAGCGGGCCCTCGGCCATCTCGAGACTGCGCAGCTCGCCCAGGTGGGCCAGATCGCCGCGCCGCAGCAGCTGCAGGCCCGTGCTGGACATGGACAGGCCCCCCAGTCTGGGCGTGTGCTGCCACAGGCCCGGCGTGATCTCGCTCAGCTGTGTCCTGCTGAGGCCCAGCCATACCAGGCCGCTAAGGCCCCGAAGGGCGTTCGCGTCGAGGGGCCCGTCCCGGCCCAGCGGATTTCCGCTCAGATCGAGACGCTCCAGCCGGGTCAAGTTGGCGAAGAGGCCCTCGGGCAGCGAGCTCACTCCGTTGTCGTCGAGTCGGAGCGAGCGCAGCTCCGTAAGGCCCAAAAACAGCTGAGCGGGCAGGCTGGAGAGCCGGTTGCCGGAGAGCGCGAGCTCGCGCAGCCGCCGGTTCGAGGAGAAGATCCGGTCGGGCAGCGAGACCAGCAGGTTGCGAGACAGGTCGAGGCCGGCGAGGGCCTGGGCCCCGCCAAAGGCCTGCGCCGGCAGCACGGCTATGCGGTTGCCAGCGAGCGAGAGCAGCTCCAGCTGATCGAGGCCCGAGAGGAGCTGCGGCCCGGGCAGACCGAGCAGCCGGTTGTTGGTCAGGTTGAGCTCGCGCAGTCTCGAGAGACGATTAAAGGCCTCCGGGGGCAGCTCGCCCAGCCGGTTGTCACCTAGATTCAGGCTCTCGAGGTGCGGATTCGAGGCGAAGCTCGAGGGCTCGAGGCGCTCGATGCCGCTGCTCGTCCAGGCGAAACGACGCAGCAGAGGCACGCCTCGCAGGGCCTCGCCGTCGATGGCCGTGGCGGGCACCTGGTGCAGGCCGACGTCGACGGAGCGCGGGCCGAGCCGGAGCTCCGAGAAGTCGCGGCTCGAGCAGCCCAGACGGCTTTGGTCGTCGCTGCAGCTGCAGCTCGAGGGACATGTTGGCTCCTCTGCTCCCGTAAACGGGAAAGCGAGCAGCAGCAACAGAAGCAGCAGCCGAGGGGCGCACGAATTTGAAGAGGCAGCGGCACAGCTGGGCGGGCGCACCGCCCTCATTCCTGTGACCTGCAACACGCGAAAGAGAGGATCTGATGTAGCGTTTGGCCGAAAATTGCAAGCGCCGCTCGAACTTTTGATTGGGAGATGCGCGACCTCCGCCTCGACACTGTTTACAAAGACATAATTGCTGACTGGAGCAGTTAAGTGCATCCAGTTAACTAACTGACATTACTCGAGCGGATAGAGTTCTCGGAAACTGCGTTACATTGCTGTTCATTTCATTCTCAAAAATTGAATTAACGCTCTTCCCACTGCCAGTGAAAACAATGTTTGTTTGCTACCCGTTTAATCTACGTTGATTCCTGGGAGTGTCGCGTGCTGAAAAAGTTCTGCTTCAACGCATTGCGGCTGCACTGCGTCAGCGCTCGGGCAAAAAAAATAATCAGAGTTTCCTCGACGCTCACGCACCTGTTGGCTGTTTTCGTTTGTTTTCTCTCGGCAACGTGCGTGATTCCTACCGCAGCCAAGTTCAATTTTTCAAAACACATCGCTCCGAATCACGTCGTCAACATCCGTCGCATATTCCCGCTCATCGTTTAGAAAATACTGCTCCAGGGGGTTATATATTATAACAGACGACTCGATACGAGCAGATAACCGCACGAGCACGAGAACAAAGAGACCGTCCCCGGAGAGCGGATGCCTCGCGGCGTTTTCGCCGTCACACGCGCCGTCGCCCCGCACAAGAATACATCGCGGCAGCAGCGACTCTCTCCTGCTCTCCTCGCCGAGAGGAAGAGCCAAGCCGACGACTCTCGGAACACCCGCGCGCACAACGACGATCGCGACGAGTTCGCTCGCAGCGGTCTCGCACCAGGTCCCGAAGACACCAGCGGGAGAGCCCGATCGATGTGTGTACACACGGCCTATACTCGCGTCGACTTTCTCCAGCTGCAGCGCGAGCTCGCGGGCCAAGCTCGCATAGTATACCTTGATACTTGAGTGTCGCGTACCTGGTGCGGGCGGGCCTCGCCGCGCTCTGCGCCCGGACATCGGAGTACGGGCCCGGGTTCCTCTCGTCGGCTACGTCGTCGTCGTCGTCGTCGCCGCCATGGCTGTGCGTCAGCCGCGGCCGCAGTGGTAGTCTCACCGACAGCGAGCGAGCGACTGCCCAGTCTCTCCAATGGCAGCCCTGTCGTAACGGCTGAGAGCAGCGGTTCTTCTTGGCATCGATCTGGCAGTGGAATTCTTTAGGTCTCCTTCTCTGACTTTGCAATGGTCTTTCAGTGAAATTGGAATTGCACCTCCCAAATCTGCTTCGTTTGTCAATTGTTCTAGAATAGATTTGATTAAAAACGATGCCCTCTCATGGGCTCACTACTCGTCAAGTATACGTGTTGAATACAGAGTGTGCGCTTTTTTTCGTGGTCCAAGAGGGTCGTGCCATTTTTGAACAAAACTGCTCTTTCCCAGATTCTTCTAATTCACGATTGTTCTTTAACGAATCAGTGGTGACTGAGAATCCACCCAGATCACACAACTCATCGGGTATCTTGGAGAGCCCGAGTGAGCCGAACCTCAGTTGTCGAGTGATCTGGGTTGGTCATCAATAATCTTCGATTGACAAATGAACTAGGGCGGATCCAGCAAATTTGAAGGTATTATAGCCTTTCTAGACCATTGCACAGTATCTCCAGGCCGTGATTGGTGGCGTGCACTCTAACCGTGAGGCGCAGAAGACACGTGGTCACCCTACGTTGAGCACGTTATCAAAATTCGTACCGGAGGATACATTTTTCTAACGAAACGCTCTCCGAATGTGCAGCTTTCAATCTATCAAGTTGTGTCTTCGAAGTTAGGTTAGGAGACTTGAAAATTTTCCAAGAAATCCCAGGTCCCACCGTCGTGCAGTTGCCCCTCCTCAATACCCATTCATAGCTCAACTCCGCAAAGCACGCACCTCAACGAATGCGCCCGCGGGTCACAGAGTCTGTACGCATGGAGAGCGAGATCCGCTAACATTGCCTTCGCCGGTGGAAAATTTTCGAGCGGGCGCTCGAGCGATTTGCATAATCACTCATCTCATGACTAGCGGACGGCGGCTCTGTAACATTTCCGCGCTCACCTCTTCTGCTGTATCAGCGCGTGGCGAGAAGAGAGATTGAGCAAGACCGGGTGACACTGATTGATGCGCAACGTGTTTATTGAACGAAAGTTTTCTCGTATATGTGGTCGGTGGTATCGCTCGACGATTAACGTGAATTTGGAAGAATAATGTGTTACGCGTGCCGCGATAACATCGCTGGCTCTGGATTCCCTCCAAGGTCATTTATTGGGCATGGGAATCTTGTTTTGATGAGATAAGCGGGTTCTGATACTATTGACGTTGGAGATGTGTTCCACTTGTTTGAATCTCTTCACGTCGTCGGAGAAACTCCAGAATTTCGCAATGTGTCGGCACCTGGCAATTCTGGAAATGAACTTGTAACATTTCCGATATGCAACACGCGATGAAAGCGTGTCATAATGAGCCGACGAAGAATTTTATTACATCAGTGTTCCTGGTTGCATTCGTAATATTTCTCTGACGTTGAAACTCAACATGTGCGTAGCCACTCAATTCGCAGCTATTATAAAACTGTAATCTGCATAATGTTCCATCGTTTGCATGACTTCTAAGGCTGTTCCATACGATCATAGGATCAAGTTTTAATTGATCAGAAACTGCGAAAAAGAAAAGAAATCAAGTCCGCATGAACTTCCTGTATCACATTAACTATTCATTCCTCAGAAAGTGGATCACGACTGAGGAAACATTTATTAGTGTCAAAGAAAAAATTTTATCGCGTAATGCCGCGGTGTGAAAGTCTTGCACTCCGTCGTTTATTCTCTTTGAAAAATTCATTCGATGAGCTCTTGCGGTAAACCAAATGGGTGGGCTCACCCTCGCTGCTTACATCATAGAGCGAGTCCAA
>JAPYYZ010005822.1:0-22241 GCA_030522705.1 Eretmocerus eremicus | reverse complement strand
TCGGTGTTCATACGCGGCACTGTTCAGTATCATTGGCCTTCCGTGGATTTCCGTTCCTCTTTCCCTTTTCTCTCACTACGACTAACCATCGTCTTTAAAGTACAAGGTAAGAATTGCACAACTTGCCACCTGTACCCAAGATGCCACTGTGTGCGAATCTGACACGCACACTCAGTAATCTGGCCACGGATTCTTTCCATATTCAATTCTCGAGAGTAGCTCGAGAAATGTAGGTATTCCCGAACTACCATTCGATTTTGATTAATAATGGACAAATTTTGTACATCTTCTCGAGAAATCGCGAAAAATCCATTTTCCGTGATGAATTGAGTCGGCCCGTTGATCCGTTTGAAGATACTTTGACTGAGGTTCTCAAATAAGCTTCGAAATGAGTTGAGGTACGTGGAAAAATTTGAGGTGTGCCAAAGTTCTCGAAATTCGGAACAAGACAATTCAAGGGGTGGCATGCAAATGGACACCGAGAATCAAAAGGCCGATGCTGAGTTTGTTCACTCGCAGGAAATCGATTTAGTAATACCTTTTCTTTAATGATCTTATGTCAGAGTCTTACGCTTAGGACTTTTGCAACAATTTCCAAGATTTAAGAGCAATGGAGATTTATGTATCAGTGTTGAAGCGTCGGGATTCATTCCAACAGATTTGTCTGTAATTAAGCAATAATTTTGGAGTGTGAAATATTTTTTACTTCTCAGTCAATTTCGGCTTATTTGCAAATTTTATTTGCAAATCTTTCTGGCATCAAAGTTAGAATGTATAGGAACTCCATACAGTCCTGACTCCATATTCTTTGAAGTCGGAAATGCATAGTAAGGAGTCAAAATGTCAGTTCCATTCCCATCTCTGAGGTTTCAACTAACTAGCCAGCTAGCTCATGCTTTGGAATGATGAAAATAACCACAAATTCACTACACCTTCGTCAAAATAAAAACCAGACTTGGCAGTTCCCATTGGTGTTATGACCACAATGAATCAATAAGACTTCGAATTATACTCTTACATTATGGTATCTGGTACGTATGCGAGTGCTATGTCGAGCCTAACATTCTATTTGAATGGTACTTCGAATATTCCATAATAATTTTTTGCGAGTATATTCTTGTGTGAGGTTGAACCAAGTTTAGGAGAAGAGACTTGTAATCCACTGAACATTGTGGCCTTGAATGCAACCAACCTGGGTCACCGAACCGACCAAAATCTGCAAGTTTAAGCGGAGTTTTTAAAATGATCTTTGGACGTCTTTTTACGAATGAGAACTGGAGGAAAAATTAGAGCACTTGGATGCTTCATTTTTGACTATGCTAAGTACTTATGATTATGACACATAAGATATGCGGTTTACCCAAACAAGATTGAGAGTATCATGCTTGTTTGTATTGTTATCTGATTCGCTTCCTTCATAAGACAGCTAACATATTTTCTCTTTGCATTTTCAAAATTTTGAGCATCACGTAAATATATTATAGCTTTACTCTTCCTAAACTTCACTTAAAGTGTTATATTTTATTCGCAATCAGACGGAAAAGATGAATTGATAAAGAAATCATGTTCCCTTAAATCGAAGGATAGAAATCACTCCTGCTGTGTCTGAGTTCATTCCCAAGTCTAAATGTATTTTGCGTTAAAATTAGGATACAACTACATCGTTAATACAGTGAAATCCATCAAGCAGGGTGGCTTCCGTCTCCAGAAATGAGTGCTACTTTGAAATGTCCTCACACTTGATACGTACACAGAACAGTCGCACAAGAAGTGTTCGGAAAGAATGATGATCTGCATGCCTTATACTGAAGTCAATAATGTGAGGTATTGCATTTCAATTACATCAACAGCATTGCGAATGAAGAAAGAGCCGAATGCAAATCTCATTAAAAATCGGTGGAAAATTCGATTAGTCGAGGTTGTAATATCAAGATAGAGTGATTGGAATTGAAACTGGCTCGCAACTCTTACAGCATACTCTTTCTGCATGCATGCGTGTAGGGTAAAGTCGGTCGTAAAAAACGCAAGATTTGCGCTCACTCGCGCGCTAGTAGGTCAATGCAACAAGTCTTGACGTTGTCACGCGGGCTTCGTGATAATTATCATTGAGATATGAGCGCATGCGTAAACAGATTTACACGTATTGCGTGCGTATGACCAGTAAAAGTCAAACATGATACCGAAATCAGCACTTTACCAATTAAGGTAAAATGAAGGTGAAATAATTGACTAATTAAGGTAAAATTCAGCCAAAATTTCCCGTTTATGTCAATCTATCGATAGCTAAAGGCAACAATGAATGACACAAAAGAATTTTGAAAACGCTCGCAACTACTTGATTTATCACAGTTTCAATAACAAATTGAATAATCTATATTCACGGTAAAAAAAATTTCAATAATTTTTTCTTCAGAGTAGTAAAATTACTAAAAGGTTTTTACAGTGTCACTCTGAGCAATACCCCAAACAAGTCAACTCTAACCTGTTGGAATATAGAGACGAAAATGTATCATTAAATTCAGGTCAAATTGCTTTTGGATGAGTCACTCAAGGAGACATTCGAGACAAGAGACCATCTCATTTTGCAGTGACGAGTAATCATGTCTTTTTAATTACGTAGGTACTTCTATATCGACACCTGGGCTTGAGACCACACAAGAAAAACTCCAAACACGAGAGGAGAATAATTAGCTCCATTGGCTTTCCTCAACTTTGCTTTCCGAACGGATTTCGTCCAAATCTCGATAAATCTGGAGATACGATCAAGTGAAATTGTCTGGTAGGAGTGAGTTGAACGCTCGACAACATTGATAAGTCGATGAACTCTTGAATGAGTCGCGGTGCTGAGTCATTAACGGGTACAAAAATAATACTCCGAACGCTTTCTCGGAGTCGCGAAATGACAAGGTAGAGGAATTGCGCGAACCGTTATGCGATGGAGCCGTCAGAGTCGCGCCTCGTAAAGGTGTAGAAGAATCTGCCGACTGCGAGAGCATCGCGGCAGCAGCTGCAACCAGTCTCGGGGCGGCGACGCTAAAATTTTGGAGGTCACGTTCTTTCCTCGCTGCGCTGCTTAGTTGTTCTTCTCGACTCGGCGTATACCAGAGGGAGATGCGAGCATGTAGGTGTACGCGACGCGGCTCGCACACAGAGCCGTGTATTCACCTGTGCCGAAGGAGTCGAGAGCGGGCGCTGCCCATGCTCTCCAAGAGCAACGACCCGTGCCCGAGCCGCGCTCGGAGCTATAGAATCCACCGTCGCACCGTCTGCACCGTCGCCCCTGTGCCTCCACCCGTAGGCTGGTATGCGTGTCCCGTGTGCCTGTGTGTGGTTCTGGAGTGCACGGACGCGAGAGCTCGGAGCGTGCGCAAAACGCAAAGATAGAGGGCCTGTGCATCACGAGGCACGAGCCAATACGAGGATGGGCCGCGTATCCTGGCGAAAGAGGCGAGTTGCGAGGCAGCGGCTCATCTCGTGTCCCCTCGCATCACATGCACGCGCAAAAACGGGAATAATTGCACGTGCGCGCGCGAGCGCTCCGATGACAGCGTGCGCGCGACCCTTCATTTATGCTCCAACCATCTTCATTTCGCCCCCGCTCATCGACACGCTTCCTGCACAGAAGCTCATATTTGCATTCGCTCGCCCGCATCAGTGCGAGATAACGACGTTCAATTTCCTGCGATTTTTCTGCGTTATAGAGGCTTGTCATTCCGATGAGTGGAGAGTGCTCTTCTTTCACACGCTTCCGAGCATAGATCAAGGTAAGATTGTTATCGAATTCCAGCCGAATGGGACAGGTTTTCAATATTTCGGTGCAAATGGAACAGCTTGATACTAGACGTCAAACGTCATCGAAATATAAGATAGCGCGTTTTAAAGATGCAAAAATGCTGGAAATGTTGAGACACAACAGCGACATATGGGTGCACAAAATGAATGGTGACGCTTGGATTGTGAGCAAAAGACGGGAGGTGAACGAATGTGACGTAAAATGAGATAATGATCACACACGCAATTTCGTGAAACTCAATTTCTCGTGCCTCCAATTCTGACATATCCTGAGGCGTCTCAAAATATTCTCAAGTCCCCCAACTCATTTCCAAGCTCATCCCAAAATTTTTTGAATTGCCCAAATTTTTTTCAATTCCTATCAATTTATATCTTATCAATACAACATACTCTCATAAATATCCATTCATTTACAGTATCAGCGACTGGGATCCGAGCCGTGTCAGATTGACGAAAAACTTCTGGAGTTTTTGAGGTCTCCTATTCCATTAAGAATAAAAGTTAATATTCCCGAATTATAATAATAAAAATTTTAATAAAAAATTACTAAAATATAGAAAGTGCCCAATTTTCAGATACCATAGAAAATTCCCAGAGGGTGTTTTTCGGTAAAATCCCTTTTTTGTAAATATTCAATCCAGCAAAAAAATCATCTTCCCTGGAACCAACTAGACTCGAAAGAATTATCAATTAAAACCACAATGTTTTGCTTATTTTGTACGAGTCCCGAATCGAATATTATTTTCATTGGAACTTTGAATAATTCGTCTTAGAGATTATCAAGTTCTGTCATCAAAATAATTTCAATTCCTTGTCTTGTTGCGCTAATTTAAGCATCTACATTCACTACACATGAATAAACCGCGAATTCAAGAATAGAGTGAAAAATATGACAGGATTGAAAAATCAAAAGTAATTCGCTTGATTTATAAGCCACTTGGTGACCAGCAATCAAACTTACAATAATCGTACAAAAAACACCGTAACCAGTAGTCCGTTTCGTAAACATTTTCAATTTCAATCTCATTTCAGCGGAAACGGGAAAGCACTTCAATTTTCGCAGAGATTGCCCGAAAGATAAGCGAAACATTAATCACTATTTCAAGACAGAAATAGCGTTCAATTGAGTGTAATAAGCTTACGATACGGGACACTGTCAACGCTATCATGCTACAAGAGTTTTGTTTAGTATCATTGACATTCTTATGGATACCATTCATCAATACTATCAAATCCGATAGACGACTGACGTAACTGTATGGTAGCAATTTCAAACGGTAGTGGTGATATGAAAATATTTTCAAGTGGTAGGTTTGATGATGCGTCTTGATACAATGTGTTGCATTCCTGCATGCGCAGACAAATCAAGTTGTATTCGGAAGAAAACTAATTAGATGAAGTTACGTCAAAGCATACCACTCCATTGTGGGCTCATTTTCACGACATTGCTCACAAGTTCAAGTTTTTACATTTTTCTCGAGCTACACTGAGCGTGAAATTTATTGTAAAAATTGTCAAGAAAGCTGCTTATCATACTTGTTTATGACATGATGCAAACTCTTTATCGCAACGCGATGTGGAGCGGAATGTTTACACAATACATTCACACAAATTTGGGAAACATTGACAAGGACTGAGCGAATAAATATCACAGAGGATACTTCGAAAAGTACATGAAGCAATACAACCCATCAATATCGACTTGCGGAAACGAAAACCGTCAAGTGTTGATAGAATCCAAGAAAATGAATTCATACACGAGCGCGTCACAATGAATAATTTCCGGTTCAAATTGTGTCATGCTACTGAAAGCACGCATCTCCAGTCTATTTGAGAAACGGATCATGTCGTTTCGGTTCACGAGCCGATGCACTTTCGAGAAGCAAGATGTTCGGGTGGGCTCGGCCCGAACCAAAAAAAAGCCGCGCGTAAAAATAGCAATTGCCAGCGATACGCGTTGGAGGCAGAGAGATACGCGAGGAGATAGTTCGAGCTGAGAATCGCGGCATATCGGGCTTACCATTTAAATCTTGGCTGTCGTCATCGGTGGCGGGGAATTTAAAGATACGAACTGCTCTCTCTTTCTCGTTCCGCCGCTCTCGGTGATCCAGCTGTGCGCGGAGTTTGTGTAACTTGTTTTTTTCCAACACAAATGCACTTGCACTAGTTTCTCCTATTACGCCGAGGAGAGCAGGAAGCCTTGGAGTAGCAGCGCTCCGATGTCGGACGAACAAGGCTCGTGGCTCCCACGAAAACGACGAGGAGCTGGTTATCGGTCCCACGGCTCCTCTCTACGGAATCCTCTTCTCTATTTCTGCTGAACTGTACGTAGGCAGGTATAGGTGCGGGCATATATGCAGCCGCACCAACACAGACACACAGGGGCACACACTCGCGGGGGCTATGCAGCACAAGAGTCGAAAAAACCTCACCTCACGGGGCACTCTCTCTTTCTCCTATTTTGTTTCCTCTCTCCTCGCGGCTCTTATAAGCTCAGCTGCGAGAAGAAATCGAGGATATCGAGATCACGGGGGGCGCACAAAATCACCGCCGGATAATTGGCGAGTGGAGGCTGCTGCTGCTGCTGGCTACAAGTTTCTAGGAGTTCTCGAGCACACGCAGACAGGCAAGGGCTACGTATATTTGGATCTACACACACTTGTGCAGCTATGCGCTTTGAGCACATGTAAAGGATGCGCTCCAATGCGTTGTGTAAGCTAGATGCAACTGAACACACGACGGAGCATAGACGAGTTGCAGCTGTTGCTCCGACACACCGTCTCCAACTTTGCTCGTGTCACAATTCGAGCACGCGATGGAGAACTAGAACTTGTGCTGGCAGTGCCTAGGCAGTGTTACGAGGTCGATCACAGGGAGGGGGGCAGCGGATTCAAAGCTGCTGGCATCGGAACGGGAGCAATCACCCGCACCCGCACCACACGGCCCGTGCCCTCGGAGCATCAAACTCGGAGCAGCGCGTGTGTGCGTCCGTGTGGCGTGAGCTGCATGCGGCAGCGCGGTGGAGGCTCGGCTCGATGCGAGAGAGTCGTCAGAAGCACGCGCACAAGCAGCTCTACGGCTCACTATTATTGTCACGATGCACAGACCCAAACGACGAAGAAAACGACGGAGAACAACGATGGGACGCGGAGTTCTGACGTTTCTCGGCTGACCGAAAAATCCAAGGATGACAGGCAGCCAGGACTCTCCCGGGCGTTCCTCTAGGTGGAAGCAGAGAGAAAACGAGCGAGCCTCCTCCCCACGGACGGCTGCCGCGCGACTGACGCGAGTGCAATATAGGGTGCTCGCGGTAGGCTCGGCTCTCGTCGCAGTCGCTGATGCGGGCTGCGGCCGCGCGGCGGCGCATTCATACGGATACCCGCAAGCGCCACTCATCAACAACACAGAGAATGTCACGTACTCGACAGACTTGAGCAGATCGAGGACTTTTGAAATCTCGTTTGAAATCATCACGAGATTTTAGATCCTAGAAATTGAAGAATGGTAGAAATCAGAATGTGGATCGTAGTGGAGATCAAAGTGACCTTACTGGTCATCAGAACACAATCACCCACCACTAAGACTCTGGCCGGCTTTTTCATGATCGCTACAATCACGCTCACCTACACTACGGTCACGGACACCAGAGTCGTGACCACCATGGTCACTCTGACCTCCACTACAAGTACGGTCATCGATTCCATGACCGCTACGGTCAATTTAAACTCTATTATACCACTACGAACACCAATCTCATGACCTGTGGCTATGACCACTCACTGTCGCTACGACTACGGTTACTTTGGCCTCCAAAACGACTACAGTGACACTGACCTCCATCACGGTTTGGTGGCCACGCTCATGACCACTAGGGTTACTTCAACCTCCACTACGCTTGAATCAGCACTCTCGGGACTACTACAGTCACTCTGTCCTTGATACGATTCGGTCGCCGATCCTGTAGCCACTGCAGTCACTCTGACCTCCACTACGACTACGATGACCAATTCGGTCACTCGAACCCCACTACGTTTGAGGTAGCCACTACGGTCACTCTGACCTCTACAACAACTACGGTGATTACCATGGTGACCGCTACGGTCACTCTGATTTCCACCTAGACTAAGGTCACCATTCTGATGGGCATATTGAAGTCTTTCACATTTCCTCCACGGCCACAATCACCGTTCTCATGACTACTACGGTCAACATTTTCATGACCACTGAGACCTTCTCAGACCTCCACTACAACTATGGCGATAGCTCTTGGGAGCTTCCTGTGACTTCCCGAGCAAAGAAGCGTTGCCTCTAGTATGACCTCCATTGCTCTCGAGTTAATCAAGATTTCACGGCTCTCCTCATAGTCCGCCAAGGGCTCTTTGAGTTGAGCTGAAAAAATGTTCAAACTCGTGTTTGGACGCAAAATTCGATGTGCGGCTTCCAGAACTCGACCGCAGAAATGCAAAATATCCATGACATGATAATATGATCTGATGGGATTCAATCTAAGATTGTGGATTGGATTGCATCGCTCGATTTTATGGAAAGATATATTGGTTAGTATCTTGGAACATTTTTTTCGGATTGTGGACCCATAGTTATTTTTTGCTTCGAAAGTTATTTCTTATACTGGTTCAACTATACAAAAATAGAAATCTTTTAAAAAGATCGTAACACTCTTAACTCGATAGTTATCTCGGAGCGAGGATCCGGCTCACTGAGGAGCCGATAGTATGTTTTTTGACAGTGCGAGTTTTCAAAAAAAAAAAATAAATGTGCTTCTGAATCGGTTAAAAGTGCATTCTCGTCATGAAACTCATGTACAGGGTCCGCTTCATTGCTGAAAATTAATTCAAAATCGTCGAATTTAGGATCTGTTAGAGGAATCCTTTTGAGGCTCTAGAAATGTTCCATCTCCTGACATTAGTTTCAGTTTGTCATACATTTTTGAAGTATAACTTATACTCTAATTAAACTCGTGTCAGTCCCTTATTGTGGATGAAGAGCTAGAGACTACCAAGTTAGAGCCCAGATCCGCCGTTGGTATCACTTCAATATAAGCCCGAACCGGAGAATGCACCGGTGCGCAGGTACCGGGTAAGCAGGATTTTTGAATCTCAATTTTTGTCTGGCCATTTGCAAAGTAAGAATACAGCGATAGCTCAGGTGTAGAATACATGGGCTATCCAGAATATTTTGAAAAAAATCACGTCATGTCGATTGGAGAACTGTTGCGCTTTTGCTGGGCGGGTGATACGATGGGACATACAGGCATCCGTACATTCCCCGTTCTGTTCTCGAGAGCCGCGCGCAGTCGCGACGCCGAGAGCGATACAGCTGCGCACGAAAAGAAGGGAGAGGAGGAATCCGTTCGTATTCTTCTATACGGGAGTTTCCGCCTGTATTCGATCGATCGACTCTCGCAGAAGCGAAATATGCAACACGCACGGTGTGCGTTAGCCCGCCAGCCTCGACAAAATGCATCGATCAGGCTCATTGATTTCCCATCGTCAGACAGTGCAGTTTCATAATATTCATCGCCCCTTCTCCTTTTCATCCAACTTTCATCTCCTTCCACTGACCTGCATTCTTAACCAAACGCGTTCATTCTCAAAGATTGCATGCACCTGCTGCTGACATTTCCCTTGATCTGAATCATTAGCCTAAGATTGCTCACGATGGAGAGTTTGAAGGAAAAGGAACCAATGCTAATCGAAACAGTTTGGACTATTTATAGAGGAACGGTATTGCAACTATTACTCGAACTATTACGATGGAAGTAATTGTTGTTTCGCGAAAAAGGTGCAAAAACTTGCGATTTTCGTGAATTCTCATCATCTTACGAATTTTCTGCGATTGAGCTTGCATTGGTAAGCAACTCATTCGGGAAACACCACGATAGAAATGAATAGGTGAGTAGATCAGCATACAGAAGAGAGATTCGGAAATGAATGGGATTTTGGGGGAAGAAAGATACAAGATATAATCGTACATCATAAGAAATAGTAGATTATATCATCCAATGTGGAAATAGTGGATTACATTACTGAAGGCGGAAGGCAAGTTCAAGCCCTAGGAAGTGTTGTCGACCGAGCGCAGCGAGAGAAACATGTCCTAAGGGTCCGGGCGAGCTCTTCCGCCAAAAGTGATGTGGTATTTTTGTGGCGAGAGCCACAAAAAGGGGAGAAATGTCCGATTTTGAGGTTAGAGCGGTGAAAAATAATTTTACTTCCTTGGGTGGATGAATTTCCTACGTAACGAGTCGCCAAGCTGCTCTGTTTCCACCTTGGTTTCTTTCATTTCGGAAGGCCATTACAATGATCGTTGATATACTGAGCTTGAGCAAGTTGATCAATTGCTTGTGTGATGATAACATAATGGGCCCAAAAAGATAGATAACACAAAAGCACTGCATCACATCTAACCCACAGCAATTACGCGGAGATGAAGTTGCAACGATGGCGTAAGAGCGCGTTCGAGCGTAAAAACTCATTCGGGAGATAAGTGTCGAGGGCAGAAGAAGGAGGGGGAAAGACGAAGAGTGCAAAATCCCATCACGGAATGAATGAGCCGCACATGTATGAGTGCTCACGGATCGTCGTGCGATGATAGCGTGACGCCCGATTCGCTGTTGGTAAACAAAACGACCCGACGAGTGCGCGAGAGAGCACGTGGTACGTGAGCGCGTGTGTAATCCGACGGTGTAAAAGGCGAGCGAGGGATGCTGTCTGTCCGAGCTGATACGACGGCGACAGCGATATTGACCGGCTTGGAATAGGAGACTAGGTCGATTCTGCCGACCATCGAGAGCCTCTGTGTATCTCCTGGTGGCACGCGAAAGCTCATGTACGCGAGCTCTGTACGCGACAACGAGGCTTCGCGAAAGCACGAGCATCGAGGCAGAGCGATTCTTATCGGGCTCCGATCGCTCGACGATTTGCTCCCCGTTTCTTTTTTCCTTTTTTCGTCCTCACCCTGCACCCAGCATCCCCGGAGAGTCTCTACTCTCCCCTCCCGCTCATACCCCTCTTTTATTCTGCGAATTTCGCTTCCTCTTCTTGGCCGATGGCGAGGAGCGGGCGGCCACCGTCGCGTGCACCAATTTGTTCCTCGATGGACGGGGCTCGCTGCAACGGTCGAACGGTACTCGCGAATCTCGCTTTGAATGCGCTCTGCACCCGCCATTCGACGGCTAAATCCGAGGCTAAATCCGACCCCCTCTCCTCTTTCTCTCAAATGGGCATGCAATGTGCCCTCGCACGGTTTCGGAACGCTCGAGAGAGGTGCAGCATAATGTGTATACCGCACATTGCAGTCTGCCGAGTACTCAGCATGCATGGACTCTCGAGATCTTATACATTTATTGCCGAAGATGCGACGGAGGGACGTTTCGCGCGTGGTTTTACGTGCGCGTAATGCGAGAGTCGTTACTCATTTATTGCCCGAAGCTTCCAAGTATTACGAGAGTGCGATTACGCCGGGAAATTTGAGTTCATAAGAAATCATCTGAGATGTAATTTCCCACTTCATAATACAGCTGCGAAATCAAACGTTTTGTACCCATAATTTCTCATCTCCCAACGTCGACATTTGACAGTCAAGGAAACGGTTAGGATGTGTGTGAGTTTTCTTCGGACAACTCATAGTTTTGTAATCAATAAAATTTCACTAAATATAATGATTTAGACTACATATTAGTTCCGACTGATTCACTCGAGAAGGCTACTTAGAATCTTTCATGTACTCAAGTCTCTTCTCTTCTGACTCTAACAATCTAAAATTATTTGGACATGAGAATTTGAATCAAGTTTACAAGGTTGAAGATCAACGATATGATAGAATTTGGACAATGCTCGGGACAATGTCACTAAACACTTGAAAAACAGAGATTTCCTGGCCAATTTCTAGATCTGGAAGCTATAGAGTTAGCTCTTCCGCGGAGTTTCCTGATATCGTCGATTTACAACTATGCAAATTTCAATCACGTAGGTAAGATGACTACCTCGAATTTCTTACATGATATAGAATTAAGTGTAACCTAAATAGATTTCAGATGACTTGATACGATTCTAGCAGAAATGCTCAACATACAATACGAATGTTTTTATCCATCGATTTGCCTTGAACAAAAAAAATTCATTCAAATAAATTAGGAAAATAATAATAATAATTCTTAAAACAATTCATCCGTTTTCTCTGTGTACTTTAGCAATACTATTTTGATGAATTTGTTTGAAATATCGGTATTAGATCGTATCGATAGCCCGGAGTTAAAAGGAACTATCTAAAATTGCTAGTGGAAAGAACAACTATCTTAAATTTTTCGCTCAAAAGGAACTATCTAAAAATTTTTGGTCAAAAAGGAACTATCTAAAGTTTTTTGGTCGAAGAGGAACTATTCAAATGGGTGGTTCCTTTCAAAATGTTGGACGATTTGTGATAATTCCTTTTTCACCAGAATGTTTTGACAGTCCCCTTTGGACCAAATAATTTTGGATAGTTCCTTTTTGACCAAAAATTTTAGATAGTTTCTTTTTGACCAACAATTTTTAGATAGTTCCAAAAGATTTCGAATAGTTCTTTTTTTTCCACTGGCGATTTTAAATGGTTCCTTTTTTATCTGGGCTATCAGTATTGTTTACAGTTTCATTGGGATGATAATATCCTCTCCTTACCAACTTCTATATTTTTGGTGGCAACATTATCATGGGAAGTTTTCCAGAGACACTTTTAAATCTCCTCTGGCGCAATTCCAAATATCTCATAAGCTTTACATTCTTGATCGCTTGATTTTTCTAATATTTCAAATACTGGCAACCACATAAAGTGATCCAACTATTCTCTCTGGTTCGGATCCTAATGATAATGTCACAAGAGTGCTCTTAAGTGTCTCTAGAACTCGCTCTATGATAACTTCGTGGCGGTTTAATCATAGAGATATTACACAAATTCTCTATGGGTTCAACTGCCTCAATCCGTATGAATTTCCCTGGAATTCATAGCTGAACAATTTATCCCGCTCTCATTTCGATCATCGGCACAAGATCTCTCGATCGAGTCAATCTTTGAGCACACATGGTCGATGCGCCCGGGTAGGGTAAATTTGAAAGAGTAAGCGCAGCACAGACAGAACGTCTTGACGTCACGTCTGCCGAAAGCAAGGAGGAGCGAGAGAGGGACGCAAGCTCAATAAGAGCGAAAGCGAACGAGAGAGACAGAAGGGGTTTAATGACCCCGCGATCCGAGTTCAATACACCGCCGCCCGTCGCGGCCTCAGAACGGCATGGGCACACCGGCCGCCGCTGCGCTTGCATTCAACGGCCCCGCGCGCATTAAAGGAAGACGGACACGTAGAAAAGGCCCAGGAGATGTGTGCAAGTGTGCAGTGCAGGCGAGGGATGTCAGAAACTCGGAAAGGATCGGAAGAAATTGAGAGCGAGTTACACGCTTGCCAGGAGAAACAAAAGTAAATTGAGCAAACTATGCATAGCAAATGCACCGACGAAAGGAAGGGCGTGAGAGAGCTGATCGTTGTGCAGAACCGCAAGGGATGTTTTGCGTCTGTAATAATGCAGTCGTGAGAGCATGGCTCTTACAAAAATTAGACAGAGTTCCTGAGATCGTGAAAAGGATGCCTTAAACCAATTAGGATGGCTGATATATTGGCATATTTTCTTGTGTTGGCACTAGATGATCGAAAGACACGTAAAATTAGGAATGATAAACCAGCGACAGTCTTTGGCAAAAACATGAAATGTTTTCAACCCAGGCAATGTTTTTCCGGGGTTCATCATGTTCTTGAATATGACTCAGTAGGAAGAGTTTAGTTTCAATACAACAATAATTAGTATACCGATTAAATGGATGTAGCTAAGAGATTTGTTATTCGTGTCATAGATGAATTAGTATTAGGTTGTTCGAGCACTGCAAAGATGACCTAAACATAGGAAAAGATCAACGAGCTCGTCCGTTTTGTCCGAGGTTTTGCCTGTAATACCTCCAGACACCTTCTACAGTGTTGCAAACACGTGCTCGAGACATCTGATAAGCCTTGGCCGTAAAATGCAAGTATCCTCACGTAAGTGCCTGCAATGTAATTTTTGCCCCTTCTTATTGTAAGTCTTACAGACAGTCGATTCTCGTTCACATTGAACGAAAATTATGGACGTGATAGTGATTTTCAAAAATCTTCATTGAAAAAGTTTTTTGTTGCTTAATTATAGACATGACTACATTCATGCGCCTTCCGTATTCTTCAATAATTATTGATGATTAATGATTATAATCATTTCATTCAATGCAGCATAGGTAACCAAAAATGTATGAGAAATACTTCCCAGTATTGGGTATGCCATTCGGATAAGAAGATTGGAAAGTAAGCCATAAACATGAAGAAATTCAAGATTAGCCAATACGTTCTACTCGAGTCTACTTCACTCGGTCATGGTTTTTCCTGTCGCAATATTGTGGCTATGTAGCCATAGCGAGTTTAAATAAAAGTGTCAAGGATGTTCTCCTCGATGTTCTCAGAGGTGCCTGGTTCGAATCCTGCAATCTCATAAATCAAATGTAGAGAATTTCTTGATTTTCGGCATTTCACTTTCTGTGGAATGATCATTCATCACCCACGTCTTACAGAGTGAGAAGAAGTTTAATAATCATAAGAGATATGGCGTGATTATTGACTACAAACAGTTGTCGTTGAAGATTCTGATGTCATGGAATGAAGTTTTCGTATAATTATTTCAAGATAAGGATAAGAATGTCAACTTTTTAAATTATATTTGAGCGATTTCTGTGATATAATGGGAATATTTAGCAGCCGATGAGGCTAGAACAGAAACTTATCTGTTCTTTGCGACAAATTTGTCATCAGACGAATGATATTCTATAATGATTCAGACTGAGACCGAAGTGAGTGTGACTCGTAGTATGCACTGTACGATTATACCTTGCAGAATGCCCCATATCACTTACAGAATCTTTAGAATCAATATGATAAAAATTGAAGAGAAAGAATGAGCGTTTACTTTCAAATATTTTCTTCTTAGACTTCAAAAACTTCACGGGCAACTTGGATCACAGAATGCAACCGGAAAACACGCTGGAATACACATGAAAATGTTGTCAAGAGTCGAGTAAGACTGAAAAGAAACATCGTTCCAATAAAGATCTCCGACAAATGTGCAAGAAACTATTTGCGAGCAGACACTGTAATCTGAACCCGCGCGGCGATCCCAACATCATTGCGCGATGAATCGCATCGCAGGGTTCTCATCGCGCGAAGGGCGATTTCTGCGGACTGCGGGCAATTCGCGACGATAATTTGCGAGCAATCCGTCCACGCAATTTAGCCCTTGGGTGGATAACACCGCGAGGGACGCACTCGTCCTCGGCTCTGCAGAATTGAAGGGGGAGGGGGGGGGGCAAATAAGAGGGACTAGCATCGCAATTGAGAAGCCCGCGAGCGAGTTCACAGCGTTGCCGCTTGCGTAAGCAATATTCCTGCCGCTCTCTCTCTCTCTTTCTCTCTCACTCTCAAGCTAAGGAGTTGTTACGGTCCGCGTCCCGAGGGCTTGCAATGCACCTCGCGCGGCGCAAGAGGAGGAAGCAAGTGCGCGATTCTGTACCCATGCAGCGGCCACGCAGTTTATTGACTCCGACGCTCGAGACATTTGCGAGCTGTGCTATATATTGTACATCTCGTGTCATACGGCCGTGACCCCGTCGAACTATCGGCTCTGCGGATCGCTCCACAATACTCCGATGCAGAAATGATGGAGTGTAGCGGCTACGACGCGACGTATCTATCCGAGCCGTTACCTGGTTTTCTTTTCTCTCTTTTTCTTTCTTTTGTTCTGCTGACTCGATGCGGCTCGGCGATGGTCGCACGCATTTTGAAAGGATGATATTGGGTCTACAATAAAGAAATTTAGTCTGAATTGATTAAATGATTCGCGGAAAAAGAGCAGTCATTACTCTCGAGATTTAAATCTGCATCGAGCGACGCACTGTTTAGGGATTAAAACTTTCTTAATTGTAGCCCGAAGCTCTTTAGAATGAATCCTCTCTTCCTTTGTAAGGTACCACAAAATTGAATGATGTTTCTGGATCCTCTAGCCATCGCGCAGGCAAGGCTCAAGTTTGCTCTCATTTTTCTCTTTCTGGATCGAGTCAATAAAAAGGTATGGTACCAGACAGAGCTATCATAAACGAGGGATCGAGTTTTTTTTGATAATTTTGCATGTTGTTCATCTTGGGTGTGTACTATTGTGAAAAGGTGAATGCTGAGACGATTGCATCCGCAAACTCGTGGGGTATGCGTAAAAGAGGAAACATGAGATTATTCAAGAGGATACATCATATCTATGAAATATGAGGTATTTTCTAAAAAAAATGAAATCTTAATTATTGAGATCTTTTAGTGACCGAAATTTGAGAAACAGAAATGGATAATATCATAGGTCTGTATTGCAAGAAAACACTAATTGGGATTTGATGTAAAAATAATTCTAGTATCGAGCCAGAGGGGCAAGAAAAAAAAGAAGTTGATCCGCGAGAGCTCACGACTAGGTCAGGGAGTATCGATTCGTGGATCTGGGTCACAAAACTTCACATAAGCACACTTCCAGCAGTTGCAGCCCTCTCTTACGTTGTGCACAAGATCGCGCTCTGAACAGCTCTGCATGACTCAACGCTTTCACGCGGAATTTGTTCCATGTTTACGTGATTATATTGAGGAGGGGTGTGAAATTTTCATTCCCATTTTCAAGTTCGGATTTAAAAATAAAATTGAAATTAGTAAATTCTCACTTTATATATAAGAGTATCGCGAATTAATGCAACACACGCTGGTTAACGTATCGAAATGCAGTGATGATACATAGTATCTGTTGTTTAAAGCCAGATGTAAGGATATTGACATCCTCTTATACCTATCGTGTAGTAAGTTGTAATTTTTCAGGTATATTTGTAAAACTTGTGCGGGCCTAAGATCATAGTATATTCTGTATGTATTTATCCATCAGTACTTTTATAAAACCCTAAAACCCGATGAATCTTTTACTCTGATAAAAAAAGGAGTGCCATTCACACGTCTTTGTCCTCATCAATGGATAAGAAACTCCCAATGGCTCACACAACTTTCAAACATTGAAACACCAACGGATGTCACACAAAAAATACCATGGTAGAATTTCCATTTACGATATCATATCGATGAAATTCGATTGAAAGATCTAATTCAAGAGGACGTGAATCAGCTAGACTTACTCAGACAAAATTGAAGGTCCCGAGATGACATTTTTTTTAGATTTGTTATTCGCGTTCAAAATCAAAATTAACAAAATTTGTTTCCATTCGATGTAGTTTTCCAGACGGTACAGGCCGACCTGAGCTGGAAGAAAATAAATCGCGAGTCCCACAGTGGAGCCCACCGCAATGAACGTATTAATCCTGATCAGAAAAATCATCATCAAAGTTGAAATATGTGAGACGCGACGAAAGCAACATTCAGATGTCATGAACAATCTGTTATTTATTCATGGCGATGCTATAAAATGTCCTTATATTTGACAAAAGTTTCCTCTGGGCACGGTGAATTTCCCTAGTACCAGAATGGCAGAAGATTCTAGAGATTAATAGTCTAGTGGTCTGATTCGTATTTTCATTAAAACCTCCGAACGACGATGTCAAAATTGAAATTTCGGTGATGTCTTTCAAGGCGTGGCTTTCTCATCGCAATCGCGCAAGGAAGGGGTTGCGGGGGTCAAACATTTTGCTGCAGTATAGTGAGTCGATGCGGGCTGTCAATGCTACTTTAATTAAAATTAGTAATCACACGCTACAGAGCGCACCTCGCGTTTGTGTAACAAGAGCAATTGTCGAGCCTCGAGGAGCATGTGCTACGGCCAGCTGTATGCCCAGGGTGCAGTCGAAGCGCCAAGAAGCTGCGAGCCGGGCACGTGCTCGACAGAGGCGACGACCCGCTCCCTGCCTCCCGAATACATAGATATACCACCCGAGGCTGCAGCCGGTCGCCATGCCGTGCCGGCGTCCGGGCACGTAGCTGCCTCTCCGACGCATATATACAGCAGTGGCTCTCTTTCCTCTCGGCCTATGTGCAAGCGCCCCTCCACAATATCCCGCCCCCTTTCCCCCTGTATAAACTGCACCCGCCGCGCAACCCTTTCGCTCCGCGACGGGCTCTCTATTCGCGGCGCAAAGCCTCTCTTGGCCTATTCAATTCTCGCTCGCTCTCTCTCTCTCTCTCTCTCTCTCTTTTACAAAATTCTGGGTCTGCAGATCACGGAACTCGAACACGCAGCGCCTAGTGCGCCGAAAATTCTCTCTAGCTATTTTTTTCATTTTATGTGCTGTAAGGAGTTGATTTTGGCTCGAGGGGTCGATTGTAGGCCGGGCCAAGCGAAAGCTGAAACACGAATATAATACACTCTCACCGAACCCTCATTTGTTTGGCTGATTACTGTTTATTGAATCGATAAGTTAATGTTGATTACCGTGCTTCCCGAAAACAGCACAGAGGCCCATTAGAAAGGACCAAATATTAATTCATAATGAGCACATACTTTCGTTGTAACGAATGAGTGTTGCTGAGTCTGAACATAAACCTGACAGGGGGAAAATATTTATAATGACTTAGACAAGTCAACAAACTTTCTCTACAACGGCGCAATATTTTATTTTCACAATTCGGGGCTGCAAGGGTGACGCTGAGGGTGGAATTTATTGTGAAGAGCGCGACGATGAAGGGTCTTTGGGTTGCATGATCAGATACTTTAATTTCCATAAAACTCCGTGGTTCGTTTGAAAAAAATCATGAACTAGCCTGCATCGCCTCCATAAAAGTTGATTAAATCAAGTTCATCCATCGAGCTTAAAACAATTTTTTTACAAGAAAGTGGCGGAGAAGAAGGGTGGCGGGAAATCGACGCGCTGATATGTAATGATCATTTTCGTACCCGAGATAAATAATTTTCGTTCGAATGATTTGCATTTCTGACATCGCAAAATTACGTACTTGCTAGTTGAAAATCTAATCAACGCTACAAGTCAAATTTAATTTCAGCTGACTTGATTGCGCCATGCGATAGGCTCGCGACAAGGCATGAGGCATTTTAAAAAATTGCCGCGATAGCCTCATTAAGCGACAACTAAGCTGCAAGTGCTGGAGCGAAAGCCGCTTTCTGGGTCAACGAGCTCGCTCAACAGCCGAAAAAAAGGAGAAAATATGCGCAGAGTAATACATTTCCGAAGCCACTGAGGGGAGGGGGGGGGGGGCGGGGATCTTGCACAATTAATCGTAATGATCATGTTATGAAGATTGGGAAATACAAATACATATTTAACTGTGTCAATTTGAAAGAAAATATCTCGGGTGCTTGTGTAAGTCTCTCTATGCGATACAATCCTAGAGAAAAATATAGATAATATCACTATCGCGCAGGAGAAATAAATGATATCATGAAGTCTTGTGGAAATACTCTCGAAAAAGCTGACTGTGATTGAAAAATGAAAAAGAAATCACTGCCTTGAATTTGTGAGGATAGTGCTACCCAAGATATTTTAGGTTTATGAAATTATATCTTGCGAAAATCTTACCCGATCAAAAATAGTTGATTTCATGAAAATGAAAATGCACTTGCATCTGAAACTTGCGAAGCTTTCGCCACCTAGCGAAGGAGAGACTCGCATCAACGTTGCGCCCTAAGGTCGCAAACGAGCTCGGTGGATGGTTCTCACAAGTTACAGATTACTGGGTTACCGACGAACTCGCTCGCAAGATCAGATAAATAAAAAAAAACAAATTGTAAAAAACGAAAGACCCGCTCTCACCAAGGGTCGACGTACCCTTTTCAAGGTGAGCAAGTCTTGTTGCAACGTCGAGATTACAGAATTTCTCAGCCACATTCCAGTCATTTGCTTTCTGTTAAAGGTCACCTGACTAGCTGCCTTCTTACTCAACAAAGTTGAACTTTGAGTTGAATTGATGATGATTGACCATTTTAAGAGCATCAATTATGATGAAAGCATATGCTCTTATGCACATCACCACTGGCAGTTGATTCAGATATCATTCGTGTTAAAGATCAGATGAAATTTTCAAAGCTACATTTTGTCCACTTGGATTCTTTAAGCATATCCTATTAATGTTTAATCTCAAAAAGTGATGATCTTACAAATTCCTTTAGACATCAATTATACTTAAAAGCTGTTCAAATCATGTTCAGGAATTTGTAGTACTAGTAATCATGAGTTTTCAGTCAAAAATTGAGTATCTCATTACAATTATTTTGAATTTGAACAATGTTCAGACAGTTATTTAAATAGGGAGAAACTTACCATTGATAGGCATTGAAGTGAAAATAAACCAGTCCCTGCCCATAGAGAAATGAAGCATCCTTCCAGTGATCAGCTTTCAACTCGTAGAATTTTTGATAGGCAGACATTGCTGTGAAACAACGTTATCTTTTATAAAATACTTATTCCTGGCTAACATACACTTGTAAATTTTCATTTACCTTTATTGAAGTCTTCAAGCAATAAATGGAAATGTCCCAACTTGCAGTATGTTTTAGGATCAATGCTAATCCCTCTGTTTTCTTCCTCATCATCCTCATCTTCATCCTTGGAATCTTCTAAATTAGATTTAGTACTGTCTGCTTTTCTGCGTTGCTTTTCAGATTGCGCTTGCACCAACATTTTCTCCAAATATTTGATTGCACGAACTACTAAAGCTTTCTTTTTAGCGCATTCAGGAGAATTCAGTTTGAGAAATCCAAACTGACGGCTAGTGGATAAGAAAAAAAAAATTGTTTACAAACTGCTATCAATACAGTTTCAATTTTGAGTTTGTTATGCTTGAGTGAATCTTTAGAGAATGAATCATGCTAGTTGATACCACAAGTTACTGCTATAATGTAGAAGGAGTGATATTATCACGCATATTGATACCAAAAATATAACCTACAAAACTGATTGAGATGAGAAATATTTTTTTTGGGACCCGTTTCAGAATTTTTGCAGCAAGTTAATGAAAGGTATAGAAGAATTCAAGATTCCATTTTCAAAACACATTTCTGAAACGCATTACATGTGTTGAAGTCACGTGTATCAAAAAATAAACAAGAGTGGCTGCATAACAGATTCGTTTGAAAAACGTCTGCTACGTTACGCTTCAAATCTATACCTAATCAAATAGAAGAGGTTTCAAAGTCTCAAAATTGGCGTTAAGTTGGGCAGAGATATCGAAAAACAAAGTCAAAATCATGTCCGGAACGAGAAGTGGAACAGCTTGAATGAGAATGTAGGCAAGGATGTCAGTGGGCTTGCGGCGTAAGTACGGCGGGGGGAAAAAGGAATGACAACAAACGCCGTGTACCAACCTGTCAAGCTCGGATAGGATCTGCAGCTCCTGGGGCGTGAGGTTGATGTCGTCGGTTTCTTGGGACATCTTACCGGTTGTCCTTGAGGCTCGCTCGATCTTCCACAAGATTACCCGATGCCGAGGAGGCGAAGACGACGCGGTCAGCCAAACACCCGCGCGACGTGGTCCCGCGCCACGAGCAGGTCGCCGTCACGCGATCAACGGCAACGGGGCGGCATCCTCGCGGCTCTGCTCTGGTGCACTCAGAAGCAGCTCGTGCACACGCGTCCGGGCAGAAGCGAACGCGAATTTCACTCTCGGGATGTCAACTCATGTCCGGGCGGTACGCGACATCGAACTTTGCCGAGTCGGCGGCGGCAACTACTTGTGGTTAGTTTATGCTTATTACACTAACACGAACGCGCTTTGCACATGTAAGCGTGGAACTCGGCGATCGGAGGGAGCGAAAGTAACCCGTATCACGATATGGAAAACATTCAACACATGAACAAGATCAGGATGCATGCTGCTTGCTCGCCTGCTTTCCACCGTTCGAGTTGTCGGCTGCCAAGCCCAAGTCCCTAGAATCTAAAAATCTGGGGCCCCTAACACGATCGGCGAAGGTTATCGACTGTCGGCTATCTAGTAATTGAAAATTTTACCAATTTTCGGCTAAAATTTATAAAATATATGTAGAATTTTATCTTTTAGCACAGTTTTCGTAAACCAATCTCCTGTAGCATATGTAGGAATCACTTTTCGTTCGATTATTCGTCTCCGACGATAAGATCTTTCAATAAGTGTATGTATCCATTGAATGACAGATTTGATTATTCCATTGCCAAAAAATGATTTTTGTTCGAAAGCGGAGAGACAGCGAGCCCGCTGCCGATGAGAGTGTGATCGACTGGATGAGCTATTGTCACGGGGAGCTTGGTTTCGGTCCGTACTGCTTACTCGTGAACTGGGCGATTGTGCGCGTGCAACACGATCTGCTTCATGCAGCTGCACATCAGCCAGTGTTGGCGTTCGCTCGACCCTCCAGTGCTGCGAGAAACTTGAG